>JAMKCH010025747.1:0-36101 GCA_023653785.1 Ophioderma brevispina
GTTTTCATGACCATACTACCATGTTTATGGATTTGACCTTGGATGACCCCCCGACCGTGAAATTACCTCCAATCTTTTGGCAGTGACTGCTGCATCACTCAACCAAATTTTTTTCATCATCCTACCACAATTACAAGAGTTATAGAATTTATCCCATTTGACCTGAATGACCCCCGCATGACCTTGAAATGACCTTCAAATTTTTCGGCACTGAATGTTGACCACACCGCAAGTTTCATCATCCTACCAACGAGTGACAAGGGCATAGCAAATTTAATTCCATTTGACCTTGAATGACCCCCGTATGGAACCTTGAAATGACCTTCAATTTTCGGCACTTAACTGTTGACCACACCCCCAAGTTTCATCATCCTGCCACATTGCCCAGGCTTATAGCAATATCCCATTTTTGACCAATTTGACCCTATTTTTGACCAAATTTGAACCCTATCTTTTGAACCATATATGAACATTGACCCATGCCACAATGCCCCACCTCCGAAGCTCATCCACCGCTACTTGGGTGACTCTCTGGTGCGAAGATGGACACCCACCTTCTTAGATCAAAGAAATCGTGCTTACAAGGCTTTAACAATATAACTCTATTTTTGACCAATTTGACGCTAGTTTGACCATATTTGACCTTTGTCACATGACCCACTTTACTTCCCAGCCAATCCTACTAGATGCATCTTATGTTCGAAGATTGACACCCACACTTGCTTAGATCCAGAGATATTGCGTGGGACGCACGCACACACACAGCACACACACACTCACACGCACACCCACACGGACCGCCAGGGAATTTCTATAGTCCCCCTTTTGCCAACTAAAAGTTGCGGGGGACCAAAAAGCCATGGTCTAACATCAAAACTTATTAAGAAGTTAAGACCCTTTTAGAAAATAGCTGTCGGAATTTTTTAAATACATGGATTTATTCTTGCCGTTAATTTTTCATTTTAAAGTTTGAGTAAAAATAATCAAATTTACTACTAGATATTATCAAACCCTCTACACATTCCATATTGGCTTAAAACAATAAGTAAATGACGATTTACAAAATTTCTGTTAATTCCGCTTGTATTTGCCATTTGGCAATCTTCACCAGCGTGTGATAAGAAAAATGGGAAAAACTCTTCGCCACGGTGACCTTACGACTGTAAAGGAGAAGATTGAACTTCAAGGAAATACTGTACGATACATACCTTTATTGTATTTTCCTAGACACAGACATCGCACTATACCAAAAGCGTGAACTTCTTTAAGGAAATATGTCAAGATTTTTTGTCAGCTCATTTTGACTTACATTCATAAAATATATGTACATACCTCACGAATTCCCGAAAAAATAATACAATTTGATGTACAATTAACAAAATAGAGGCATTTTAATTTTTGCTTTTTTGACATACGACAAAAACGTCGGATTTTTCGCCACGTCTTCATTGATCAAAATCTCCCACTCGTGACGTCAAAGTGATGACAAAAACATCGTGTTGACTCGAATTGTTATTGCTGACACTGTAATATTGTCGATTAAAAGGAAAGTAATAATAAAATTAGAAAAAAGTTACAGAATTACATATTTTTGTTTCATTTCGTTGGTTTAAATTATTAGTGAAGTGGCAACACTGCGATATTATGTTCACAACGACGTAATTATGGATGTCCTCACTTGACGTCACCATTTGCCGACGATGTGGATTTGTCGGAACCGTTTCCGAGTAAGCTATTGGGCGTAAATTAAAAGGGCACAATACTCAACAAATTGGATAATTTTCACTTATTTGAATTTATTGTAATCTATGGTCTTAATCTTTCCATCCCGACCAATTTTCCAAATATGCAGATCATGACATATTTCCTTTCAAGGGGGATGGCCCATTTAAGTGGAGAAAGTTTCATCTTCATAGAATGGACTCACCCCAAACTCTATCTGTAAAATGTTCGCGCCATATTGCAATCCTTTTTGATGTGAACCTAAAAACGTGATTTTGTAAGCCCCATAGAGTGCTGTGTAAGATAATATTGGTCGACCAAAATTTCCATATTTTTCCCTCATAACCTCCATCTAAACATCCTTAGCCCTAAGATTTCACAGGGTGATTGAAAAATAGTACTTTCTTCGATATCAAAATTTGGGACCACTTCCGGTAAAATCTGGGGTCCCTGGACGATGCTATTAGCGAGCGGGCCCTGACCTTGAAATTTCACATGGCCTGTCCTGGCGTCGAGTTGGTTTAATTTTTGTTTTGGTTATAATAGCTGGTACACATGAGTCAGGGTGTGCGTATTTGTTACTCTGATGTCACTTTGGGGTCAGCCAACTCCCCGCTCTTGCGACGCGTTCGCGAAACCCGGAGAGGCCCGTTTCCCGATTGGTATATTTATCCTTGAAATTTAACACTTTCCCGATGTTCCACTTTTAAAAATCTGTGTTGCATTTATAGACTGTCTGAAGTACTAAAATGTAAGAAATGTCTACGCAGCCGTTCCATTGGACCTTTAAGACTGCTGAAGAGGGCTGAAATGGGGGTCTTAAAGGTCCCAGGAATGCACATAGATTTTGGTTTTGTGTCATTCTACAAGGAGGGCGATAAAGCATTCATATTTGGGTTGTGATGAAATCATTAGTGACTATTGATTTTTCAGAGAGTAATAGAAAATTCCAGGTGACTGGTGTGAATCTATTCATGGCACTGACTGAAAATCAATAGTTTCACTAATGATGTCATTGGTAGTGTATTCTTTTTTGTGGCCCTGTTTATTGGAATGGAATACCCCGTAAAGATTTGGACTAGGTTTATCACCTCATTTCCTGGGACCTTTAAGGGCCACACATACCCGTACATCTTTCCTATGTCAGTGTCCCCAGGGTTGTGTTCTGTAATGAGCCAATCAGACAGACTGCCCACAGGGTTAAGTTTGACTTACTTCAGTGCTATACTGTACTGGTCTAGGGCCTCTTGGAGCTCATTGTTTGCTGCAAGGCAGTCAGCTAAGATCTGGTGTAGCCGAGCTGTACTCTGATGTTGCAGCTGCTGTCGTAATCTATAAAAGCAAAAAGTCCATGATGCTTCACATGAGTGATAATATGATCCAATTGAGCAACAAAGAACCTGTTATCCAGTACATGCAGTCATTTTACAACTATGCAAGCACTAACCATGGGCAGCAATTCATACACAATTAATTATTGTAAATGGCAAAATGGTCCATATTTGGTGACAATTCCAGTTCAAAACTACTGATTGAATATTGGCACTGTTGGTGCTAATTTAAACCAAAGCATCCTCGTTCAACATCCAGGCGGACTTCCCTTCTGATTGAGTCAAATCATGTGCAAATCATGTGCTGCTGCCCTCTGCTGTTGTATTTTTTTATCAGAAAAAGAAAGGCAACATGGACGTCGAGTTGTGGAGGCTCAGTTATTTTTTCCACACTTAACAAAAGTTTGACATAATTGTTTACCCAAGTCAATCAAGAAGTCAATCAAGAGTAGAAGATTAAAATGTTATACTCCAACTGTTAACTGAATTTGGTGGTTGTAAAGGTGTCAAATTGTCTGTAAAAAATGTTCCCAACTTGACCATCCTTCAGGAGGAAAGGTTAAGATATGCAAATATTATAAAACGTCCCTACATACACAACTTTTGTTTGGTATACATTTTGGTATCTAATTCTAAAACAAGGGCTTGAATTTCACACAAGCAAATTTACAATAGATGGATGGCATGCATGGGCAACTCATAGAAGATACCATGTTCTTTATACTTACAGATCAATTGCTTTAGTATAATTCCTTTCTTCCTGGTGTATATCAGCTAGTAAGTAGACAGCATCCAAGTAAGTAGAATCTATGGCAAGAGCTTTCTCTAACATTGTCTTGGCCTGCAAAACAAAAATACAGAATGGCTTAAAAAACAATTATAAAATTGACCCAGTGACCTGAAATGAGGTCAAAGGTCATTTTCCTTTGAACTCGATGTAGACCTCTATGTGGGGTCATCTGCCAAACAAGTTTCATGATCCTAACATCTGTGGTTCTTGAGATAACACATACAAGAAATGTCAGACACACACACACAGATGTACAGTACACACAAACATGATTACAATAGTACCCCTGGCCATTTGTGATGTCAAGGGACCAACAACAACAACAACAACAAAATTCCTGGTTTTTTATTACAACTGGTTAGTTCATTTTTAAAAGAACTAATTCCAACCCCACCTCAACACTCCCAAAATAATTCTCAGTTATTTTCTTTCTTCAAAGTGCAATATTATTCACTAGTATTTTATTTTTAAAAGCTGACGATCAGGAGAAAACATGATCACTCTGCCCTGCATTTCTCTCTCTCTCTCTTTAAATTGTTATTACTTCAACCAGAGTTTAAAGTCATAAAAACACTCCAAATAAAAAAAATAAAATAAAAAAAACAAAAAATAAAATGAATAGAGATGATCTCTAAATGAACTACATTAGATAAATAAATACAAAATACGACCTGCTTTTTAGAACAAATTTCAACTACCTTTCAAACCCAAAAGTATCCCGGCCATGTTATTAATATATAGACACTGTGAGAGTGAATTGTGGAATTTACCTATTTGAACTTACCCCCATCTTCAGAAATTACCACCATTGCATATGCAGACACACTAACCTTCCCATGCACTTCATTCTAAACACATAACAGTTAATGAAATGGTTGGCTGGCTATTTAAAGGCTGACTCAGAGATTTCCGAGGAGGGCGCCCCAATTTTCAAAATTCAAAATTGTGTTTTTGCATTACATAATTGCTTGCCTCAGATATACTAATCACGCTGTGAAATAACTTAGCCTCAAATCGAAGACCTTCTAAGAAAAAATCACACTGGTTTTAAGGATTCTCCGGTATCCGGAATTTTGTTATACACGGTATCCTATGGAACCGTTATACTGTACATAAATGTTTACTGCATATGAAAACGCAAAATCCGATTCATCTCTATCTTTAGAATTAAGCATTTTAGGTTTTTTTTTAAATGTTTTTGCAACTGTTTTTTTATAAACAAATATTATTTCGAAATCTCTGAGTCAGCTTTAATTCATTCCACATAATGACCTTTGACAGGAATTGACCGAGAGTATCCACACTTGAATGGGTAGTGTGAGACCATCTTTGATTTCTACACTCAAGGTAAACTTTAGGATGTGTACAATACAGACCTATTATATTGGAGTTGCCTTTGTTCTTTCTCTACTGAGCAACAACAATACGTTGCCAAGTAACCATGAAGTGCTTTCCTTTTTTTAGCGAAAAAAGAAAAAATTTGTTTGGGGTTTTGGGATGATTGGTATTTCAAAAACTATTGTGTGAAAATTACAATTTTGGTCAAAATGATGGTTTTTGCTATTTCTGCAGTAATGAACTCTGTTGGATTTTTAATTTTAAACAATGCCTAACCAAAACCTGAGATGGGAAAATAAGCACCCGTGAATATATAGTGAAATGAGGACACGGTGTGCACAGCTGGATGAACACCCATTGTCTTGGCTGATGGTTTGCTGCCGAATAGAGACATGGTTGTAGCAAACACGCTAATGCATGTGATATTAATTTAGTGCCAGTACCTTGTACTTAATGATAGGTTGTAATTTTTGTTTGGATTGTATAATCTTTCTACAAAGAGACAAAAATGGCATCGGGATCTTATGAAGATAGCGTAGAAGAGGGACCTGTCGTCCCTCTGCTTTGAATTATTTTGGATCCCATACTCCAAAGGAATTAGACTGCCCACATATTCGTGTGTGATTTGTCTGGAACAGCTTACAGATGGTTGGAAGCTACTATGAATGCCCCCGAGTGTCGCTCGATTACCAATGTTCCACCAGACGTATTAAGACGGGGCTCAAGACCACCTTGCGCATACCAGCTTAGCGAGAAGCATTTTACTCACATTCAAAAGAGAAAAGACAGTGCTCATGATAAGAAGCCTGACGTGAGCGGAGTACCTGTGTGTCCCTCTCACAGTGGTGAAAAGTTGCATTTCTATTGTATCGCATGTAAAGCAAAACGGCTGTGTCATGCTTGTATTGTGTTGAAACATGAGCCGCGCTCAAGACCTGAATAAAAGAATCAATGGAGGTATACTTTGAGCAGGAGGAAGAAAATGAGTTGATATTGGTTAAGGCTGAGAAAGATGCTGGCAACAAGTGGGAAACAGCAGCTCGGGTGGTTGAACGACCAAGGAGGAAAATTACAAGCTGCTTCTGATGATGGAAGCAGAAAAAAAAAATGGACCACATGGTTGGGTCGGTACAGGAGCAAGGACGTGTTATCAAGGGAAGAACTACAGGAGTAGGAGCTCTGGCCATTTGGAAAAAACGTGAAAGACATAGGGAGGAACTACTTCAAATGGCACAAGACATTCATAAAGCAGCTGCTGATGCTAAGAAAGTCACTACTACCGCCATTCTTGTAATGATTATGTAACTAAACATATGATAATCGCAAATAAATATCATCAAGAAAACGATGCAGCAGCCACCGGAATTTGAGGACAAATACAGCCACCCCCGAGATTAAATTCAAACCTAATCCAAATGGGCTAAAATTAGGCTCTTTGGAGAATAGGGCTAGAGCAGAAATTAGCTTCCAACACCGAAACCTGCCATAGAAAACTTGACCACTGATGATAGAAACAGGAGAGCATTCCCACTTCTGAAGATTTTCCAAGAAACAAGACACGAAAACTAACACTAATTCAAGAAATCCGAGTATTGGCAACGGGAACTGTCTGGGATTGCAGTCGGACAAGACGGCACTCTTCAGATGATTCAAAGTATCATGGATCATCCAAATTTATAACTGGGATCGCAGCAGTCAAAAGTATAAAAAGCATAGAAATTTAAATTCCAGTGCGTGGGCTATTGGGGACCACAAGATTGGACAGTATCGCAAAACGGTGATCATCTGGTGGCACGAATGGAATGCATCGAGGTATACGACCAGACTGGTCGTGTATTTTTCAAAGGTGACATGCAGAACCGAGGCCAACCAGGACAGTGGTAGTTTTGGTTTTTGTAACAGGGCATTAATTCTACTCTCCAGACAGAAAAATGGTAGATGGGACAGAGATTAAAAGCACTTACGGGTACACAAGTCCGGTTGATTTTGTGACCTAAAAAGCGGAGTGGTACAGGATCGCCTTGCGCCATCGCAAGCAAGCAAGTTGCTATTGCAAGTCGTGAAAACGGTGTTTCTGTCATAGACTTGAACTCAGGCAAGACAGTACGCAGCATCGATCCCAAAGGCATTATGGAATTGTTATGCCAGCAAAACAAACAGTTTTGTGGTTATAGGCAGACAAGATGATAGACAGCACTCGGAAATAGAAAAAGGAGTAATAGAGCAGTATTCTTGCGCAAGTGGTGAAATGATCGCAAGGATAGCTCATGGGTTGATACATCCAAAGGCAATGGCGTATTTGTCTGAAGGTGTGCTTGCTGTGGCCGATGCAAACATTGTGAAAATTTACAAAGTGGTTTAAACCCCCTGAGAACTACATGTCAATTGGTTATTAAAGGTGCATTTCATAATCCCAGCACCTTCATATTTGTTTATTGGTTCATTAGATATCTTCAAGAAAAGGCTATTTCCCAAATTTCTGTAAAATCTAATGATGCGTTTTGAAGTTAGGAACGAATGTTCGTAATCACGCTGCCAAGTAGCTACTGTGTTGTAATTTCTGTCAGTTTGTGGACAGAAAATACCAAATTGTGATTTTTTTCTAGAGTAGATCGATATGCATTATGTAAGATTTGGCACACATGCTATAAATGGGGGAGGGGGCAAGGCTGTGGATCACAAAATGCCCCTTTAAGTAGGCAGTAGTGCCCGTGTAAAGGAGGGGAACTGGATGACTCACAAACTATGAACAGGATTCTTTGATCATAATTAATACTCATATTTAGCAACTGATCTGAAAATACATGTGGAGTGTAGTGAGTGTCTATGCACTCCACATATTCTGCGCCACGCTTTCGAACCTGTGTGCATCACATAGGACTGATTCATTTTCCTTGGAGTGGATGCATTTATATTGTTTGTATTCCCAGAATTTTAGTCATTCAGAATTTTGTTATAAAAATGTTGAAATTACAATTTTCTGTTGTGTATTAATTAGGTTAAAAACTGCTTATTACATGTTGCTCGAGAAATTAGGCAAATCAATGCACTTGTGGTGAATTTTTATGCTTGTCTAATGTATCAACATCTCAGCGCGCATCTATTGATTTGTCTGATTTCTTCTCTCAACAATACACAGTTTTTAATGTACAAATGTTATACACAGGCCCGTACGCATCCCCCAAATTCCACAAAGGGGGAAAAAGTCCACTTTTTGCTGAATTTTTTTGATAAAAAGGTCCAAAATTTAGAGAAATTTTGAAAGTCTGTCCACTTTTTAGTGAGGAAATGTTCAAAAAGTAAAAAAAAAATTTAGTGGGGTTAGGTCCACCTTTAGCACAAAAGTCCACTTTTTTGAAAAAAAAAAGGTCCACTCTTTCGAACTCCCGCACCTCCCCAAAATAAATCCTGCGTACGGCCTGGTTATACATGTAAATGACCTTAGCAAATAAAGAATCTTATACTTAAAATACTACATTGTACTACTAAATCGGGTGATATCATGAAAGTATGATAAGGAAAATTCCCATGCATGTCAGCTTCACCTGGTATTCACACATATTTCAGTGCTTCTTATATAATTAGTTTCTACAGATTTTGTTTAAACAAATTGAAATTACCATTAAAAAAATAAATAGGGATACACTGTTATATGCTGAATAAGAGTGTACATGTACTTTAAAGTGACAGGAGGAGATTTTTTTAGGATTCAAATGTCTCTCAAATTTCACTGGATCGGTTGTAGACCACCTACCAAGAATTTTTCTTAGGTTTATTGGACAAACAGGTGCAAAAGAAAACCACAAACCTTGTTTTGAACTTGCCTGCTATCGTAATCATTCCCCATAGAAAACCATGCTTTGACTTTCTGTCGTGCACGACAGAAACTACTAAATCGTCATCTTATTACATAAAGACGGCGTATTCGGCTTAATCACTTCAGGTGTGATCTAATACATTGGTAAGCATTCCAAATATGTAAAAACCCAGGGTTCGAGAAAAATTGGGGGTGCTTCTTCCTGGAAATCTCATGTCTCTTAAGGTGCTTGCTCTGATTGCCTTAAAGACACTATCAGTGATTTATCCGACAAATTTGAAATTTGCAGGAATGGTTTGAACGTGAAGGTTAAGTCTGTAGAATTCTCATAAGTTAATTTTTCCAACTGTAGAATTAACAGAAAAGGAAGAAAACGGCAGTGTTCAAAGATACGAATCTCCATTCAATTACGTGTTGTAGAAAGTGTCCGTTCGGACAATTATGACTAAAATAACCGATTTTGTCTTTATTAGGCTGCGTTTGGCCGTATCACTTGCAGGGTATATTAGAATACCAATACTAGTTCCAGACATGCAAAATCTGATTTTTGATGATTTTTTTGTTTACCTGATTTATCAAATCACTGATAGTGTCTTTAAATTTGTATCTCCCCCATTTACCTGGAGGTAGTACCAATTTTAATATCAGATGAAAAACTGCATTTTCTCATTATCATCTTGAAATATCAGATTCCAAATCCATTTCTTTCCCAAGATACAGATTAAAAACTGCCTTTTTAATGGTTAACAGTCAATATATATATATAGCACAATTGTGAATAGAGCCTTGTATGCATTATTGCTTCTACTATGAAAACAGCAAGTTTGTTTCCCATGCTATATACCCTGTGGTAAATGTATGCAGGTGGCTTGCTCTCAACAAAATGGAACAAGTACCTTTAAAAGTTAGTACCACAAAACATTTTTTTTAAATGCATAAAATATTTTAGTAGCAAGGCCACAACCTTGTACTCCATAATTAAGTTCTGTCTTCATAGTGATGGGGGACAATACTTTTGGATGCTGTGCATTGTGTTTTTCTTTGCAATCTTAGAAAATAGTATATTAGATATGTATAAAATATGCATCAATGGGTCTGAGAGCATGGTAATTCTTTTTGTATCAACACTGGCTCCAAAACCCAATTTATCATACCACTACAACTGTGGTATCTTAAAGACACTATCAGTGATTTGCTAAATCAGAAAATCGAAAAAATCATCAAAAATCAGATTTTTGCATGTATGTAACAAGTACAGGTATCCTAACATACCCTGCAAATGATAAGACCAGAAGCAACCTAATAAGGACAGAATCGGGACTTTTAGTCATTACTGTCCGTTCGGACACTTACTACAACACGTAATTGAATGGGGAATCGTATCTTGGAACACTGCCGTTTTCTTCTTTTCTGTCTAATTCTTCAGTTGGAAAATGGTGTATTCGAGATTCTACAGGACTTCTCCTTCATTCTGAAAGCTATTCCTGCAATTTCAAATATTTTTCAAACATGATAGTTCTTTAATCGTTGCAAAGATGTAATTAATACCTTTTATTAAATTCCAAAATAATATCTGACCTAAAGGTCCATATCATTCAACACTTGAAAGAAAATAAAATGTACAAAACCGACTTCAATAAAGATGGGTCAGTGCATAGCCACGGACCCAACATATGTATTGTAACTAAGGATTGTATATGCACAATTTAACAAAATCTGGACAATTAAATAGCACCCAGGCAAGTGGTATTTTACTCTTTGGCGATAATCATCTCATGACTAGTCGATTTAAATTGTATAGTATAATAAAAAGGATAGGCCTATGGTTACAGGTAAATGTGAGTCCATTTTATTTGTCACTTCTATTAAAGTAGTTCTCAGTAATAGTTTCAAATATTCTGAGATGTTGTAGGCCTTTACCCAGGAAAATCAATACAAAATTTTATGTGACACAGAGTGAGGCAACATTTTTGCATGACCCACTGGCAATTGAGTGTGAGATCGAATGGCATCATTAGATCAGAGATAGATTTAATCGGTTCTTGACTTGATTTGAATCATTAAACTTACTGAATCAATATTACATCAAAGAATAAGCAAAGTATTGTGCTAATATGAATGAGGGAGAGAGTGTGATACATTGATTACTACTTATAAAGTTAAGGACGAAGTGAGTATCAAAGGTATGGCCATACAGACAAATAGTTAATTATCAAATTCTTTTCCCTTTGCTCATAGTAAGGACAGTCATGATGATAATCAAACATTTACTAAGTGATAAGTTAACTAAAGGGGAACCATTAAATTGAAATTATTTCAAATTAACCTTTATTGAATAGTGAAGATTCAATATTTATAAACTGCACTTAATGTATACCGTGTTGTTCTCAAAAACTGACAATGAATGTATACCGTGTTGTTTGTGAGGAAGTGGAGTGGGGTCTTGTGGTTAGCAAGCTTACCGCTGGAGCAAAGGGTCCTCAGATCGAATCTCAGTGGGACACTTGCTGGATTTAAGTCGGGACTCCATTTGGGATTACCTGATTTGTATAAACTATATTGATTTAAAACCTGAATGCCACATTTCTACTGGTTCATTGAAATGGGCAAAGAACCATGAACGCTTGCACTACCATCCGGGTGTGTGTTTCGTTGTAGTGTGTTTGAATGTTGCAATATGGCGCTGATTAAACTTGAAGTGCCTAAGGTGTTTCCACTCAAGTTGGTGCCTAAGGGGGGTTCCATGGAACCCCCCTAAGGAAACCCTTTCCCGAGGGATTCAAAATGAAACTCATACACCTTTGAGGGGGCATAAGCAAGGCCACAGGGCAATATAAATGAGTTCGGTTTATCGTCTGGAATTAGGGGCAAATCATTGTTTCGAAATGCTGTCAAAATCGTCAAAAGTAGAATGATGTTTCTCGACCCTGCTTCCACAGCATACCACATGGCAAATCATTTTGATGTTATATCTGATTAAAGGACAATTTCACATATATTATTTTAAACACAAACATTACCATTTGTACATTCTTGTATTTTTTTGTGGGGCTGTCTTATTTGCCATAGGTTGTACAGCAATGGCGCGCATTCGTTCGATGATGGAATCGCTTCTTTACAGCACATAAAGGGTTACTTATTTTTTGATATGTAATTAATGTTGTTCACATTAGAAATAAATAAGGAAGAAAAATATTTCTGGCAAACAGGGTTTGCTATTTTATTTTTAAAATCTCTCTCCTGTGGTGGTGCCTAAGGGGGGTTCCTAAGGGACCCCCAAGCTAATTATCTCATGAACGGGCAAGAAATTTTAGTAATTTTTTTTATGGGAAGAAGAAGTTCTCGATAAGTGACACCTTACAATAAATTAGAGTTCGAAAATATTTTTCACGAGTGAGAAATCGACGAAAAACAAACAAATCTTGGGGACTATGGAACCCCCCTTAGGCCACTTACGTGTGAAGCTGCTCCTCCAAGTTGAATGTTGCGTCTAGTAATTATTAAGTTGAAAGTCTCTAGCAAATTTGGGCCTACAGGCCACGATTTGAGATTATAAATAAACCTTGATTATATATTATTAATAATAAACGCGCCTGCTCTAATACAAATGCCTGCTCTTCTAATAACGCCCCCTATGATTTTTGGATAAACCAATTAAAGAAAATGGTTAGCGACCAGAAATCAATGATGTAATGGCCGGGACTGTCGTAAATCCACTCATAATCGCTGTTGTGCCACCATTGTAATAGTTAATTAGTATGGAACTTTGACCTCAGGAGGTGCGAAAACGGTTTTTTTGTCCCCTTTCTCGGGGTTCGTTGTATTAGGGTAATCAGCGAAAAATAAGCGTGGGTAAGGTGATTTTTGAGGGATTTTGTGAATGTTCCTTTTTGACTGCAATAACGCCCTCCCTTGAAAAAATGCACCGGCCCCCGGGGCGTTTATTAGGAACACATACGTTATACTCCACTACAACTGTCGGTTTTGAATTTTGGTGCGCGCCCGTATTCTGCAAATTCTTGCAAATCAGCCCATTTTGAGCTATTTTTGACCAGGTACAGCCTTTCAGCCCCCCGGTAATTTTGGACATTTTTCAATCCTGGATGCGCCATGTTAATAATAGTGAAGTGACTATGAAGTGCAATAATGAAAATGGTTAGAAATGAGAATAATCTCAAATAGTCCTAGATGTGGTTGTTCAGGTAGGAAAAAAGTATTTATATATTTTACTTGTGGTCTCGAAGGATTAGAATATGAGCTAAAGTAGATTTACAAAATGGTGCAGGGTCCAGATTAGCAATTAGGACTATTCCATCCTCCTTGAGAGGAGGCAAAATTTGTGTGTTAGTGAATAAAAACAAAGCCGGCCCGGCATCTTATATTAAGGCCACAAAGGAAATGTTTGTCCCAATATTGACGTGAAATTACAGTAGCGAATCGCCTTTCCTCTTACGGGATGTGGAGTCACTCTTCTGCTAACTTTGTTTATTATTCAAAATGTCAAAATACTCCTCTTTGAAAATACCTGTGGCCATTTCCATCCTGTCCATTACACCTCCAAAACTTGTAGGATCTCCTGCTATCTTTTCCCTATACGAAACATGAGGGTCCTTTTTTCCTTTTTGGATGTCAGTGTATTTGCAAGATAGGTATGCTCTATAGAACAAGTATAGACTGTGTGGTATTATGGCAAGGGACCTCGATTGACAAAATATATTCTTTCATATTCTTTGGACTTCTATTAGAGGTTACATTTGCCATGTCTGCAATGCTTAATCACATAATAAAAAAAATAACCCATAGGTCAACATCAATGTTTTATTGTACAAAAACATTATTAGCAACATATTGACAGTTTTAAAAAATTTGATGACCCTAAACACCCCCCAGTTTTTGGCAGGGTTATTTGGTTCAATGAGCTGGAATCTCTTTATGTTCTTTTCAATTTCAGCAAATCAATTGATGTTGAGAAGTCTCAACCTTAACATTGGTATATAAAACCATGCAACAGTACTGTGACTATGGCCATAGAAGAGACTGTGATACACTATTTTAAAAAAATGGTTAACTCTTTGGATTGGAACATTCCCTGCTTACTATTAACATCATGATTGCTAAATTGGCGGCAGGGGTGCTTGGCCTGAAACTAGCTAATATATGCACAACTCGCCCAGTATGTCGTCAAATTAAAGTGTAAATCTAGACTATTAAAGAGTAAATTGACCTTACGGTTGTGGAGAAGAGAAGCCATGTTGTTGAATTGGTTGGTGTGACCTCAGATCCTAAAGACCACCAATCGAGTGGCTTTGGCATAATAGTACCCGAAAATCACTCGCGATTGTCAGTGTTTATGTATCAGGACTAATGTAGATGATGTAAATTTCATTGGGATTGCAAATAAAAAACATGTTGTACGTATCTATACTATTAAGAGTATTTGCCTTTCGGGGGGTATTTTGCGTGTGGTTGTGGGGAGGGAATCGTTCATAGGGTATGAGACAGAGCGAATGGTTTTTTGTACCACGTTCCCAGGGCCTCCCCTTTGCATATGCTGGTAATGTAGTGATCGGGGCACGGTAAATGTGATTATTAGATGTGGAAATATGCGTGTATGTGGAAATAACGACAAACTTTAAATTGATGTGTATATCGTGTTTTGGAGACAGCGTCTGGGTTTGGACCACTTATATGGGCTTGTTTTGCTGTGGTTTGTAGGGGTTTGTGGGTAATCGCCATGAGGGTGTCGATGTGTGGCTTGGAAGAGACTTGGAGATGACGTCATTGTTGAGATAGCCAATGTGGTGGGATGTACCAGTTAAGGCAGTCATTGTTGGTACTACTAATTACTACAGCCCAAACATTAGCCTCGGCGCAAACACTTCACAAGGCTGTTACGTAAATTCAATTCTTTGTCAATAGAGGGCTTAAAATCGGGATAAAAACATGTGCAACAAACAAGTAATAGAAGGCTATGCATAGTTAATAATACATGATGACCAAAAGTCTTGACATGATTTTTGTTAAACCGGCCCGGGGGGAGGGGGGACTTTAAAAATGTGAAAAAACATTGATAGTGTGTAAGTGATCCTATTACCCACACGGCTCATGTATCGGGTTAAAGGGCCGAGGTTGTCATTTGGTCAAATAATCTCTTATGTTTGTATTTTTGAAAGCATTGTATTTCTGATCTTCACATGACCTGCAACATGTTTCTCTATTGAAATATAAACTAATAAAGTTCTCAGTAGACAGGATGTTTCCCTATTGTTTTAAAGGGGGACATGCAAACGTGCATGCGGTGTATAAAATTGGGCAATTAGTCATAATGTGTGGTTACTCTCACACACTGGACAGTGAAATTTACAGAAAATATCTTAAAAATGATTAGAAAAACTACAGTATTTGGCTTTGTAATTTGGAAATAATAGCAAAATACTGTTAACTATTAGAATAATAATATGAATTTTCAATTATTACGATTAAATACTAAAATTATATGAAAAAAGTAACTGTAATTTTTTGTAGGAGCATTCCGTTGTGTTGTCTGGCAGCAAATCAGCCATACAAAACCTGTAAATACAGCTTTTTGGTCACCTTCAATTCAAACGCACTCTATATTTTACAGTTGATGTTGTATATTTAATAAGGAGACTGTAAATTTCGAGATATTGCACCGTAAGAATGTTTTGCCCTTTGTGGATAGGCCACTCTCCACACTCCATCTCATCATAAACTCACTGATCAAAATATGTTTGTAATTGTTTTTACGGATTATTTGTTTTTTTTTTTTTTTTTTTTTTTTTTTTTTTTTCTTTTTTTTTTTTTTTTTTTTTTTTACAGCATACTGTAATAATAATCCTTTTTAGAAACAATTAAAACATAATATTGCGGCAGGGTACCTAATTTTATAATATGTTGGCAAAATTAATGCAGTACTGCTAAAATGATAGTGTATTTTGCCCGGTTGCAAAAATTGCAAATGTACTTACTCGCCGGTTGATCGTATTATATGTCTTTCCCATCGGTGCCTCGAAAATCCGGGGGGGGAGGGGACACTCTAAAAATACCGTATCGGTACAGCTTATCTGCCAAAAACGCTATGTATTGTGTAAATGGGGAGTTTCATTTAGCATATTTACTTAAAATATCAATAACCGGGGGGGGGGGCACATCCCATTTGAAGTAAGTGATATGTATGTAAGGCTGTTAAGACCCCCTTTTCAGCACTGTTGCACCCAAAAGACCCATATTTTGTAACTCCTCACCCAAAGACCCCATATTTTTTTGCAAATGTACCATGGTTCACCCATGCAAAGAACCCCTTATTTTAGGGGGAACTTACCAATCTTTAGCCACAAAAGAAGACCCTATTTTTTGAAAATTTTTCAAAATCTCACCCAAAAGACAGTAATCTTTTGGAAAATTTGCAAATTTTTTCCTTGGAAAAACCCCTATGTTGGTGGCATTTGGCGGTCCTCAACCAAGACCCCCATTTGTATCAGTCATCTGTAACCGAATGCCCCGGGGTTTGGAGGGGCCCAGATCCATATGTCATATGTGAATGCCCCAGTTGTTTGCCCCCCCCCCCCCACCCACCCCCCCCCGGAGATAAAATAGAATAGATAAAAAACAACAGCAGTGTAAAGCAACAATCACCGCAAAGTTGTATTTTAGGCATATGTTCTTGATTTTTGCAACATGACTGCAAAGTTGTTAACAAGGAATGAATTAGTAGTAGTAGTAGTAAAACCAAAAGATTTTAAATCCGGTTTTGTCCCCGCAAACCGGGGGTGGCCGGATCACCCACATTCTTAGCAATCGCCCTTACTCCATCTCCACTTCGCCCGATTCAATGCTTCCCCCTCCTCAACCCAACCCTCCTACCTCCTCTCCACTTGCTCTCCATGAGCTCTTTGGTCGGCCCCTCGTCCTCAAACCACCCACCTCAAACTCAAAAGCCCATTTTAAAACATGCTCCTTTGTTATTTATTTTTGTGTATATGTTCCTCAGCAAGTGCCCATACCATCTTACACCCTTCGCCTTCGGCCAGTCGGGCAAGCGCCTCTTCCAAACCCAACATCTGCTCAAATAATGAGGTTTTCTTCCTATCCATCAATTTCAACCACACCATGCTCCCACCATGCCCTCGCCCTTCGCAAAATCCCCATCTCATATTTCACTCAGGCACCATGTTTCACTCATCCATACAGCATCACTGATTCACACAACTCCATACCCATCCCTTGTATCTTCAAAGGTATATATCTTCTCCCCAAGTATCAACTCTCCACATTCTCTAACTCACCCACCCATACCTTACTCGGGCTGTCACAGCCGCTCTTCACATCCACCACCCGCACTAATCCTGTCAACTAGGTATGTGAACTCCTGTCACTTTTTCCACCTCATCACACAACTTTCCCCTCCTCCCCCACTCCCTCAAAACTCCCTTCTTGCATCTTCACACACAAAAGTCCTTGACAAACTTGGGGTCACTCTCTTCATATTTGTGCAATCTCCCATGAATCCATTCCCACATTTCTCACACCACACTGAATTGCCTCACCCTCTTTCCTCATATTCCACATGGGTCCACCTTTCTCACTAACACCTCCCCCTCCTCCCCGCTCACCATCACGTAGTCTTCCAAGGTTTACCTTCGGGCCCTTACTCTCAAATGCTTCTTCCACTGTCCAAAACTCTCTCAAACCTCCATGTCAACACATTAAACTAAATAAATCAGCATAAGCATCTCACTCATCAAAACTTCATTTGCACTCTCCGTAACCACATCAACCACAATTGCAAACATCAACGGCGACAGCACAGAACCCTGACGCACACCTACCCTTCACCTTCAAACTCCTCAAGACAACTCTAGACCCCTACTCTAACTCTAGTTTTTGCTCCTTCATCAGACTCATCACCTCTAACCAACACTTTGGTTGCCCCTCTTAACCTCCATGACACCCACTCCATCACTTTCCGCGGTACTCTATCAAAGGCCCTCTCCAGGTCCACAAAGCACATATTACAGCTTCTTCCCTTTTGCTCGATATTTCCCTTGCATCCTCTCAAAATGAAACACTGCATCATCGCTTCCCTTCCCTGGCATAACTCAAATTGCACCTCATAAACTTCATAGGCCTCCGAATTCTGTTATCTAGTACCCTCTCCACAATTCAGCATGCTCCAGCAACTTCACAACCCCCTATTACGCACCAACAGCTACATTTGCATGCCCTTTTCCATTAAAAATCTGGACAACTAAACACTCACAAGCCACTCCACCGGCATTCCTCCTCCATCTAACACCCTCTGACCCAACGCCATCTCACACCATCCCTATCTCTCCCTCGCAATCATCATCTCAACACTCACTTCCGAGGGTCCAGCAGGACCTTCCTGTTTTCATTTCTCCAAGTGCATTCTCATACTTCTTCCCGACAGACTCTCTCAACTGGCCCTTCAACCACATCAGCCTCCACCCTCTGATCCAATTCATTCTCCTCATTCATGATCTCTCCATATGCTCTTTCAAGACCCTGCCTCTATCTTTCTACACTGAAGTTCAACTTTCATCACTTCCTCAAATCTTTCCCCCTTTAACATCTTTTCCTTCCTTTTCATTGCCTTCCTAAACTGTACAACTTGTTTGGGTTCTCCCTAAATCAATCACCCACTTCTCAGCCTCCTACTTCATAGCCTTCGCCAACCACTTTCTTTGCTCGCTTCTTCAATCTTTATACTCACATAATTCTCTTCCGTACAATTTCTCCTCATTTCCTTATACGCTTCCTTTCTTCTCCCTATCGCCTCCTTCACCTCATCATTCCACCAACCCGTATCTTTCCTGTCTCTCCTCCTTTCTTTTTCACCACACACTTCATCACAGCACCTGTACCACCCATTCCTTAAAACACCCCCACCGATCGGACACATCCCCACAAGCTCGCCAATCTCATCTCAAAATTCATTGATTGGCTCTTCTTTCTTTCAGCTGCCATACTTTCCTCCTCACATGCATACCTTCCTCACCCACTTTTTCACCTTCCACCTTGTTCCACTCCGGCAACCACAAACCTATGTTGTCAATTCAGGGGAATTACCTTAACATTCTTTCCAAAAACTTTCTCATCTCCTTACCCACAAGCACAAAATAAATCTCTGAATCGTTCTTCTCCTGAACTAAAGGCCACTTTCCTTTTGTCATCTTTCTTAAAACCACGTATGCGCTATGCACCAAGCTCTTCTATCACAAAACTCTTTAACAGCATCCATCCCTTCCAGGTTTCTCGCCCCAAACCCGTTCCCTCCGTGAACTCCCCCAACCCCATCGATCCCTTTTCCCACATGTCCACTGAAATCACCCCAACACGAGAAACAATTCACCCACACTTTGCATATCCATTCCCCTGCCATTATCATAAAAAATCTCCTTCTCTCCCTTTCTACCGCTTGCGGAGCATAGCTGCAAATGAGCCTCACTACCTCCTCCTCAAAAGCCATTACACCCCCGTCATCACCCAATCACTCCTCCTCCCCTCCACTACCTTCTCGCACAGTTCCTCCTTAACCAATCCTCCCACTCCCCCCAATCCATCCGTATTTCCTGCCCACCACAACTTATACTGCCTTCCCTCAACTCCCACCATCTTAGCCCCCTCCCCTCTCCACCCACTTCCTGTACACCCACACGGTCGCATGTCACAAAGTTGGGTATGGACAAAAAGGGTGGCGTTGTTACATTTTTTCGAATGGAGAAGAATGAAAAATATCATATTTGGACCAATCCCTGGCCCTATTGAGCTAGTTTAGGGCTATTTGAAAGCTAAAGAATAAGGTTACATACACGCGAAAATACATTAAAAAGTAAGGTAGATGAAAAATAGGGCTCAGTTATGAATTGGAAATTGTTAGGGGTGGCGGTGCAGGTGGAGGAGGTGGAAGAGGAAATGCTTTTTACGTAGCATAGCCATATCCGAGTTGATATTCTACTGTTATGTTGTATCTGTTGTATACATAATACACATTTGGACACTAGATGGACTAGATAGATTCTTTTTTGGGGGGTTTCAAATTATTATTTTTGATATGAGTAGGCCTATAAAACTGCTTCACTGGAATGTCATGATGGGATCGGTCTAAAAAGATATTGAAAGAAATGTTTACCCGAAACAGGTTTGGTTTTGTTTTGGCAGACTACTGGGGATTGGCTGTGGGTTAGATTCCTAGAACACATCTAGTTTATTTACCATTACTATGTATACTGAAATGACTAATCTACTATGTGCACATGAGATTTAAGCTTTTTCAAGGATCACAAGAACATGTTGGTTTGCTGGCACCAATGTATGCCCCGCGCATTGGCAGAATTATTTAAACATCCGAAAATAGTCAAGAATGAGAGCTAAAAATAACATTTCCAACAACAAAAATGCTAGGTTGTGACTTTTATTTTAAAATGATGTATAAATAGTTGGTATCGTAAAACTACTCAAGTTCACTTTATCTTGTTCACGTTTAGTAGTACCTAAATGTCGACTCGACAAATCGTAACTGATTGTCAGCTGCAAGCAATTGTCAAGATTTCTGAATATGCCAATGCATACCAGGCACTGCTGGCACTTTGCCCAAATGGCCCTTAGGGGAGATTTGACCCCACTAAACCGTGGAAATAGAACCGTGTACAGATTCAATCAAATATAAATTTTATAAAACACGAAAAGACCATCGATTCCACAATGTATCATTATTTTACTACAAGAAAAACTATTTTGTGTTTCATTAATATTTATGCATGTTCATCACAACCATTACGTAATTTAGCAAAGTTCATCATTTTCATTGTCATGAAAAAATTGTAGACCAACGGTGCTCCTCTTCAGGCTCATGCAGCAAAAACTCCAGTCTGTCAAGTACCTCCACTCTTAGCCCCGAGCTCCCCCGTGCGGTGGGGGCGGACAATAATACTTTGATGAGCTGCTTCAGTGTTGAATGACCTCAGCCATGGTCCCTTTTGAAAAGTAGGTTACAAGGTACATCCCTTGTCCAAGGTCATCACTAACCAGATACTGGCATCATAGCTGTAAAAGTAGGGTTGGGAAATAAATGGATATTTTTTCTAATTTCTTTCAAAACGAGAGGATTCTTAGGCCATTTGGTGCTAAAAACAAATCAGGAACGCTTTTTGGCCTAAGATGAATTTTTAGGTCGGTAATAATGACTTTTTAAAGTTTGGACATGAACTCAATAGGATATTTTCTTACTTTCAGAAAACCAATTGATTTGCTTAGGAATTCCTTCAAAAGGTGAATTCTAATAGCAGCCTAAACACTTTTTCAAGAAACATTAAACAAAGTCATTTCAATGGCTAGAACAACTATTTTTTTACAAAAATTCATTTCAATGAGGCAAGGGCAATACACAGAATAACAAAACATGACCCAGATCTTAGGGGTTACCGTGGTGTTGAAAGACAGTGTATTGTTGGTAAGGTCAAGCCTTTATACACATCCAATACATGCCATTGTACTGGAAGTGTTTCAACCAAACAAGTGTGAGATGATGCTATTATTAAACCTAACAACAGACTATTTGCAAGAAGAGACTTGTACGATTGTGCTGTGAAGGCATGTATTGTTGTAAGGTCAAGCCTGTAAACCACGTAAAATAACATGCCAGTGCCATGCCAATGCCATGCCAGGGTGTTTTCATTCCAAACTGTGATGCTATTATTAACAGACAAAAGACAGTAGGAGGCAACTTCTTGTAAGTATAGAGTTGTTTTTAGTGCTATGATAATTCAGACCATTAGGTGGGAAATGATTGCAGTGTATGAGTGACTCTACTCCCTCTGCAAGGTGAAGAACATTTTCTTTTTTTTAGGCAATCGTGTATTTAGGGAGGCAAATACATTGCTTATGTGCTAGTAATATAATTGTCAATGGTTTGTTTTGTGTCAGATTTTGGCCAACAGGGACTAATTTAACCACCAAATCCCATTGCTTCATGTACAAAATAAAAGGCATTTTACCAACCTAAAAATTCATCTTTGGCGAAAAAGCTTCCCGGATTTTTTTCAGGCAACCAAAAAGGCCTAAGAATCCAAATCGTTTGAAAAAAAAGATGTCACTTAGCCCACCATAGTAAAGGTTCAATGTTGCAGGAAATGTGAGAGCAAATTAGAGTCGTGTATATGACTTTTCTTGTTCAAAACGGAGGAGTCTGATGGAATTACGCATCTGAGTTCAACTACCATTGATGGCACTGACTATCATTAATTGCAGCGGATCCCAACGTTTGCGAGGATATTGCTTTGAGATTGTTAAGGAAAACTTAGAAAAGGAGGCATTTACAAGCTTCCGTAAAGCTTTTATTCACAAAAGACACATTTTAGGTTGGTGTTTGAAACTTAGAACTTGAGATGGGATTTGGGTTTGAATCGTCTGCGCACGCTGAAGTTTTTACTCTCTCTCGTTTTAGATCCATGGTAATTGGTAATTAGGTAATACTACTATTGATTCACTATTCATTATCTCACACATTGTACAAGGAGGGTTCAATAAGATCTTTAGCTCTGTAAATCCAAGTCTGTATGAATTGTTTCCAAAGATGATCGCAATTAGAACCCAAAGTTTTTTCAATGTACAGTGTGTGACATAGAATTACAGCATGTAAAGGTAATTGGCTTAATTGAACTATACTATAAGACATTTTTCAGTTGATAAATTACTGTTTCCTGAACTAATTATTAATATCTAAAATTATAAATACAAAAACAAATCTATAGAAAAATATAAAAAAAATTCTTTACTATTTGACGGGACTCATCGAACATTCAGTATTACTGGAATTGTAATAACAATTAATTCAAATGTAATTAAACAAGTTGTAACATGACTGGAATAACTTTTAGTCTTTACTAATTTGATTTCTGGGGATATCCTAATATATCCTGAAAATATGGGTTTTGATTACGTGAGCATTTAGATTTTAGGACGTATTTAGTACAAGAAGTCAATTTTTGAGAAAAACGCATTAGAAAATGCTGATTTACATTGTGGCCTATGGACTAATTATCATTATTATGCATTATGCCCAAACGGACAAGCATTTTGAGGGTAAAAAATGGTGTTAATAATTAGAGTTTGACAATACCTCTAACATTCAAAATAAAATTTTGAAATTTGTGACCATGTAACACAAAATGTACCACCTTTTGACATGCGACCCCCACACAACCTTCATTTCCTTAATCTTCGCAATCTCCACACCCTTCCCTTCATGCTCCCTACATTCGACTTCAACCCTCACTCCAGCGACTCGTCGGTTTTTAAGCCGTATGATGCAAGCAACGCTTGCGCGGCCCGGGTGATTCCTTTCACCTTTTTCTTTATGGTAGGTAAGGTGAAAACCCACCCCCAACTTCGGCGGTTGGTGCCCTCTTGTATTTGTCTTCATGAGGATTTATTGGAGGTTTTTTAATCGGCCGGATGCCCTTCCTTCCTGACGCCGAACACGTTTTCGGCCGGTGGTGGCCCAAGCCTTTGGGGATTCCCTCCCCTAAATGCAAGGCAGCAGTAAAGGCAGTGCTGGGTGACCTCTTTAGCTCTCCAGAGCGGGGGTGGGGGGGGGCTGTGTTTTTTCTGGCGCTTTCTTAAAGGTGATGATTTTTAGTTCTACCAGGGTAACCCAGCTACCCCCCTCATCGTTTTCTACAAAAAAACCCTGGATGGGGGAGTCGGTTTAGCCGCGCCGACACCCTGGACCCTGGGACAGGTCAGTACTGGTTACCAGGATACCAGTAGCAGGTCCTCTGGCCTCTGGCCTGAAGAATGAAAGAACCTGGCGACCTGATTGAATTAATTAAAGACTTTAAACCTTTCCGTTATCCCAATCTTTAATACTTGATTTCAATCTTTGGTTTAAGAGAGATATGACAAAATATTGATATGGCGTGGTGGGGTCCTAAGTCTGGTTGGGGGTAGGGAACGGACGGCTACGTCGCCCTCGGGAATTGGAAGTAGGGCCTATATCTATAGTGATTTTTGCCCGAAAAGAAAAAGGGTACCCGTAGACGATATCATACAGAGGATTTAATTTATGTAACCGTGACAATTTTGCCAATTTTTTCTTCAATGATATCTCAATTAGTAACCCAAAGTTTTTATTCAATGTACCAGTGTTACATAATACAAGCACTGTAAAGGTAATTGACTTAATTGAACTATACTAATTAAGACATTTTCAGTTGATAACTTACTGTTATAACTATTTATTATCTCTAACCTGAGGTACACTTTTTTGATTTAATTGGATCAAAAATTCTTTACATATTTGGACTGACTCCATCGGAACAGTCAGTATACTGATTGTAATTAAAAACATTAATTCAAATGTATTACCAATTTGTTAACATGACTTGAATTACTTTTGTCTTTAATGATTATTGGGATATTCATAATATATCCGGAAAATATGGGTTTTTGATACATGAAGCATTAAATTTTATTAACTGTATTTAGTACAAGAAGTCAATTTTGAGAAAAACGCCTTAGAAAAATGATGATTTACAAACATTGTGGCCTATGGACTAATTAATCATTAATTATGCAATTATGCCCAAACGACAAGCATTTTGAAGGTAAAAAATGGTGTTAATAATTAGAGTTTGGCAATACACTCTAACATCATCAAAAAAATAAAATTTTTTGGACAATTTTTGACCATGTAACACAAAATGTAACATCCTTGTGACATGCGACCACACACAACCCTTCCTCTTCCTTAACTTTTCGCAAATCTCCACACCCTTCCCTCTCATTGCGCCCCGACATTCAGACTTTTCCAACCCTCACTCCGAGCCGCTCGTCAGGTTTTAAGCCGTTCTGGAATGCAAGCCAACGCTGCGCGCCCGGGGTGATCCTTTCAACCTTTCTTCTATGGTGGTAGGTGAAAACCCACCCCAACCTTCTGGCCTGGTTGGTGCCCTCCGTTATTTGTCTTCATGAGGATTTCTTTCTTGGAGCGTTTTTTAGATAATTGACCGGATGCGTTTCCTGACGCCAATCCACTGTTTTCGATGGTGGCCCTAGCCTTTGGTGATTCCCCTCCCTAAATCAAGGCTCATGTAAGCAGTGCTGGTGAAACCGCCTTTAGCTCGCCAGAGCTGGCGCCTCTTACAGGTAGATTTTATTTTTATTCTACCAGGTAACCACTAGCTACCCTCCTCATCGTTTTTCTTAACAAAAAAACCTGATGGGGGAGTCGGTTTAGCCGCCGACAACCCGGCCCTGGGACATTTATGTAACTGTTTACCAGGAATACCAGTAGCCGGTCCTCCTGGCCTCTGGCCTGAAGAACCTGACCTGACTTGAATTAAAGAAGACTTTTAAACCTTTCCTTTATCCCAATCTTTAATAATTGCATTTTCAATCTTTGGTGTTATAAAAGAGGTATATTACAAAATTAATTGATATGGCCGTGGTGGGTCTCAAGTCTGGTTTGGGTAGGGACGGACGCGTACGTGCCTCCGGGAATCTGGAAGTAGGGCCTATATCTATAGTGATTTTTGCCGAAAAAGGGACCCGTAGCTATATCATACAGAGATTTAATTTAACCGTGACAATTTTGCCATTTTTTTTCTTCAAATTTTGACCTTTTTTTTCGCAAATTTTTAAAATGTTGGCTTCAGGTTGAGGAGATTGGACTTAATTTTCAAGAAATTGTTTATGATTTGGAAAAAGATTACTATAACAAAATTGGCTTGAAAAAAGGGTCATACCAGAAGACTAAAAATGAAATCCATATTTGCGGCACATATGCAAGAACAGTTAACTGTAATGAATCATGATAGGTCTATTATGTAAATATACTCTTTGCTCAAGGAAAGCATGTCCATTTTTAAAGCATGTCCATTTTTCATTCTTTCCTAATGTGATTGTAACACTACTGATACGCGTGGCACACAGAGCCTATACGATTTGTTATTTCGATTAAATCTAAAAACTGGCCTAAATGTTAATTGCTGCTTGGATCTCCAAGCTAGACCTATACACATATATTATTGCACACATATGGGAGAGAATGAAAAGTGGACAGGCTTTCCTCGAGCAAAGAGTATTTTACATTAGACCTATCATGGTTATCTCATTAAGGGTGATAGAGGGGCCTTTCAGCACGCACACCTATTTGCAGCTGCGCATCATTTAGCGTGAATACTTACGCACTCGCTATATGTGCGTCGAATGTTTTCTTGAGATGCGTCTAACGCTAGCACGTGGTTTCGTGTAGTTTTGCATTCGTTCCTGCAGTTTTGCATTCTTGTTTGGGATTATTTCGCGTGTTTTTGTTGTTGTGTTGTTCACGGTGCTTTTCTGGTAATTTCATGAATTCGCTTTAATAAAATTAATACCAAGAGGTATCATTTTATACCCCACATAAAAAAAAAACCAACATTTCGGAGAACCAGGAGAAATCGGAGGAAAAGTGTAAGCGCATTTTTAATTGAGGGTCATTGATTTTTGAGGTTCAAGAGCTCATTCGGCAATTAAAAAAAGGATCTTCACTACAAGACTTGCGGGGTGATGAATAGCGAACCTTCGGAATAATGAACCTTCGAATATCGAGAGGACCCCGAGATGAACATGATGAATTATAGATAGATACTTTGAAGCCGCGATGCCACGATTTCAGTATTTATTATCTATTTATTATGAGATAACATTTTTCATTTCCACATTTTAGAAAACCTAACTGAGATAACAATCAAAATTGTCACATCAGACTAAGTTTTCTCTGTTTTTGGTGGTGATGACACCAATCAAATTGTTTGGCAACCTTTAACCTATAACCCTAAAACTAACACTAACCCTTGAAGCTAAAACTTGATCCTATCATAAATTGTCTGCTGCAAATCAATTGTTTCGTTAAGAAAGTTTGGAATTGCGAACCTTTTGAAATTCGGAAAAATAGAACACGCGGCCCGGTATATGGTTTCGGAATAGCGAACCTTTTAGCTTGGAAAAGCGGGCCTTTCTTTAAACTCGGAATATCGAACCTTTATTACATATTCGGAAAAGCGGATCTTTTTACATAAAAATTCAGAATAGAAACCCGTTCCAATTATCGGACTATAGTGAACCATTTTAATATGTAATATTTTGGAACATCTTTCTAAACTTTTTGAAGGGTAATTTTGTTATATTCTGACGTTTATGCCACTTACAGCGTTACATTGTACTCTGTACAAATTTTCCCGAAAAATGCGATTTTTGAACACGTCATACCTCAAAAACTAAGTCGGTGACCCCCATTTTTTATTTCAGATTTTTCATTTACACCGATGTAAATAACATATACCTGAAAATGAAGAAAATCTGGCCGTTAGTTTTATGATCCTCTATCACCCTTAAAGTTTATTTTTCGAATCATTGCAGCCTATTTGCCCATAAATAATTGCCCACTTTCCCCGGCCGCTTTCACCCCCTTAAAGGCGGCGCCCAGGGCACGTGGCCCGATGACATCTATAGGTAGCATTGTGGTTCGGGGGGGGGGGGGGGGGGGGGAAAAAAAAAAAAAAAAAAAAAAGGTCCAGGCAAAAAATCGTCCGATCGGAGGCTAGCGTCCAAAACGGTTCATTTTGCCTCAAAATTTCCCGATTTTGCCGCAATATCTTCCAAGTGGGTAGCCCCTTTCCTCCGACCCCACCTACGCAACTGAGGAGGTCTTTGGGAGTGGGAGTTCCTTGGTTGGCCTATTGGCAGTAAACGTTCTCCTGGCTCATTATAGCTAACGTTGGGGAAAATAGCTCTGACTTCGTGAGTGTGAATTTTAGTGACAGCGAAAAGGCAAATAAAGGAGCAGGCTTGGAGGAAAAATTATTAAATTTTTGGTCGCTGAAGTTTTGCATCATGTGAATAGTGACAACCAGTTTAGTGACCGCTCCCAATCAAATCAGCGCGAAGGCGAGGCAACCGCTTAGTACCTTTGACAAGTGTGGATTTCTCCATCTAAAAGGGGTTGGGACAATTAGCGACCCTGGGTCATAGTGACCTGATGAATATCATGACTTGTACGAATAAACTGCATAATTCTGCAGTTTATCCATGACAAAGCTGATGAATTCATCCGGCCACTAGGGCACCCAGGGTCGGTAATTGTCACAAACCCATCTAAAAGTGTGTTAAATAGACCATTTTAGCGGGTATTTTTGTACAACTGTGGCTGCAACCATTGTTGATGTTGTTGAGCTTGTTGAAATTATCCTTTTTGTGGGGGGGACCAGTGGATTCTAGACAGTGTTGGCTATAATTTGCAAAGAAAATGGAAACTGATGAACAAATGAATTCTGAATTTTGTATGTTATCAAGCAATATTAATTTTTCTTATTCCATAACAATTGGAGTTGCAGAATCAACTCCACTATAAGGATTATTTCTGAATCAAAGCACCCAAAAAAGTTGGTGCTTTGCAGTCTGTATTGCTGTAATCAATTTGTATTCATTTGGGTTGAGTTGCTATATTTAATGAGACTTTAATAAGCCACCACTGTCTGAAAACAAAGTAGTTGAATATGACCACACCATACAGCCAAAATCACAGATGCAATTTAGCCATATTATTATAACCCTATTAGCGATGACTAAATGTCTTGTAATTACTAGCTAGCTTATGGATAAGCAATTCATAATGACATATTACTTGCAAATAAATAAGAGATGCTATTCACTGTGCATATTAAAATGGCTTTTAGTGCCATTTTAATGCTTTAAGTAAAAAGAAATGTCCTAAAGCCACATTATGTAAATGAAAAATGGCAACATTGTGCTGTGAATGTGGGTCACGTTTTTAAAATGTCAAATGTTTCAATGGTTCATGACCAGGAGCAGTTATATGTTGTTGCAAAACCAATGCATATCCTGCATTGGCAGGTTTAAAAACCTTATCAATCATAAAAAGGCAGCACCAAGCCAAAACAAATGATTCTTTCTGAAGAAAATTGAGAGGCACTGGTAAAAGTGCCTGAAGCATGAATTTCTTGCAGCCAGGGGTGACGTGTCTAGCTTCAGGGTAGTGTCAACCCTGGTGCTTTTGTTTTTTTTAATTTTTTAGGTTTTTTCTTTTTTTAATTTGTTCTTTTTTTATATTTTTAAAGATTGATCACTGCAGGCAATCCTGAGCTGTATTTTTTGCCGATTTAAAAACAGCTTACTTGACCATTTTAAAAATCACAAAAAAACCGCTTGTCTAAAACGGCGGGAATTTAAGAACATTATAACGCGTCGGCGCAAGGCGCCACCATCGCGTCGCGTGGTGAATGTTTGCTGCGTAATGAAGCGTGCGGCGTGTTTTAATGTCCGTTTGCACGAACGCATCTGGAAAAACGAAAAATAATATTTGAAATATGTAAAACAAAGCGCTATTTAGACCAGATTGAAATTTTAATTCTTTAATTCCGGGAGAGATAGGTAGGATAGAGAAAAATATGTTTGAATCAAGTGTGCATAAGATGTGTATTTTATCACTTGCCACAACGTACTCAATTTTGAAAGTTCAAAGATAAAGTTATTTGAGAAACAGATTGAAATGCAGTGAAAAGTAACTTTTGTACTAAAAAACGGATTTTCTCAAGGTTCATGTTGCAAAATTTGGCAAATTTTTCGACCAAGATAACTCCAAAATACCGAAGAAGGTAAGGTGTAACTTTCTACGATTAGCAATCGGTCTTCTCTAGGGACGGTTTCTCAATTTTTATTTTTCGATTTCTAACTAATGATATGTCTCCACGATATACTCAAACTGGAAAAGAAAGTAAAAATCACATTTTTTGATATTTCATTTATTTCGAAAAGTAAGCTCTATTTTTAAAAAAGAAAAAAAGGCTTTTTTAATTTTTCAAAATTTGTCTTTTTTCTAAACAAGTAACATATCAGAAATCATGAAAATTCTGACTTGTGTTGTTATGCTGTCTGTGAAAATTTTGGGCAAAATCGTGGTTTTTTTAGTAATTTTTCTCAAAATACGAAAGTATATATTCAATCTATGCCATCATCGGGTTCATCGTCAAGTTGTCTTCTAGAAATGTAGACTTTTATATACAATAATCAATAATTTGCAAAGTTACAAACCAAAAAATAGATACTCGAAGCTCAAGGTTCCTTCACACTCCTTAAGAGGTTTTTAGGATGGATATCTGGTGAACAACCATCCCTTGTTTGAGGGGCCTATTTAAATGAAATCTATGTTCAATTTTCCCCATAAATGTTGCCTAGAACCTGAAAAAAAGTTAAACAAATGCGTATTTAATTTACAACAAATTTTCATACTTCCATTAGAAGCAAGTAGTCTTGAAACATATCTTGCCTGTTTATTATTGTGAAGTCATATCCTGTGGAGAAAAATATTTCTTAGATAGAAGATTGCCACTGCAAGACATATAAATTTAAGGAAAACTAATCAATTTCTTAGATAACATTGCGCCCACAGGCCTGTAAATTTAATAATTCATTTTTCAGTAAGAAGGTTGATTCCAGGCTATAGTCCCAGAGAAAGATTAGAAGGTTTGAGAAAGAGGGAAACTATTGGGTAAACATTCTTAAGGGAATTATATAAATTTACTTAAATATATTAGATATCCTACTATTTTCAGTGTTGGGACAGGCTTGTGTCGTTTGTACATACGTGCAATGTCATATATTGAGGCTTATTCTTCTATCATGTTCCAAACACTTGGTTTCAAAATGATCCAGACCAGAGATGAGTACAAACGTCTGGGGCTTCATGAATTACGCAATGGTCCTTGTTGTGCATTGTTGCTCCAGCAGTGGTGCAGTGACCCAAAGATGTTCCTTGTCTGTGGTGCTGTGCAAAACCACAGGTTAGTGTCCTGATCTGTTCCAGGGTTGCCACACATCTGCACGGAAACCTTAGATCGGCCAATTCTTGGTTCTTTCAAATCGTTGAGTCAAGCTCCAGGTGGTTAGATGCTTACCAGGTTCAACACCGATAGATGTTACTTAGTTAGCAAGTCTTTCTTTCCACAAGGCGGGACTCTCTTGACCTCCTTAGAGACTGCTTCAAGGTTGGACTTTGGCTAAGAAACTCTCTCCTGGATTACCTTTAAGGGGTGTTGGCAGCAGGTATCTGTACAGTCATAGGGGTGCTTCACATTAGATTACTTGGAAGCTACGGCTCTTGCATGCTCGCTTACGCTACGACGGATATGTTGGGCAATTCCTGCGATGTTGGAGTATAAGTTTCCGTTGGTGTTGGGACAGAGGATCCTGTTGTATAAGCCGGCAGGAGGCATTTAACGCTGAACAAGCTTCTTGGCAAGGGTTGATCTTTCCATAGAGGGCAGGCGTTCTCTGCACCGAGGAGCACAGGGCAAGTGCCGTCGATCTTAGGGGATGCGGGCGAGCACCCCATCCTCTGTGCCAGTGAGTTTGTTCAAATGTCTATGGTAAACATTAATTAATCTTTCGTCATACGATGTGGGTCGTATAAGAGAGAGTGCGGTCCAAGGGAAATCCTATGTAGACAGGGTTATCACAGTTCTCCAGGGGTGTTCAAGGACCAGGTAACTTTAAGCTGACGGTTGGCTTCACGGTTGTGTAGTGGAAAGCACACACCTGTTTCTTGGATGGATTTGAACGTAGGTGTTTTCCTCATAATAAGGGGGGTTCCTCCAAAAGCTTTGGAGAGGTCTCTCTTCAACAACTGTGAAGTCGGCATCTGGTGAGCTAATCCAGATCGTTTGCATATATAAACGACAGGTTTCCTTGCACGCCTACGTTGGTTGTTGGTATAGATGTTGAACAGGAGAGGGGCAAGCACGCTCCCTAGTGGTAGACCATTATTGAGCCGACGCCATCGGCTCTTTCACTCCTAACTGAACAAAGAAACATCCTGTTTGCCTGCAACATTGGATAAGTCACAGTCAATCGTATGGAGTAGGCATCTGTGATTAATCGTGTCGTACGCTGATGATAGGTCGACGTGAAACACAGCTCCGGTTCCATACCCTTCTGAAAACCATTCCTCAGTGTTGCGTTAGGTTGAGTACTTGGTGTTGTTGATTTGGCTGGCCAGAAAACCTGCTTGTTTCTGGTATGAGGTGTGTCGTCATCACAGGTGCGATTACGAGTGAGCAGTGAGACGTCAAAGAGATGTAGGTTAGGTATGACTGGGGAGTGATATTGGTCTGTAGCTCTTGGGGATTAGGAAGGATCTTTCCCAGGCTTTTAGGAGTGCCATAACGTGCTTTCCTCCAGATCCTGTGGGATTACCTGTGGAAATAAGGCAGGCAATTGGAGCACTTGTAGAGCTCAGGAAGCCATTCCTGCTACTGGGCCGAGATTTTTTAGGCCAGTTGTTTAGGCCTACTGCTTTTCTTCGTTGAAGGTTAGCAATACCGGATTCCAATCGTCCATGTTGAAGGGGGCGAGTGAAACCAGGGTCGTCGCTATACCTCTTATGGTCTGTTGATCTTATTGGGCTTTTACTTGCACTTTGCCATTTAAAAAGCAGTTGGTGGAAACTTGGTTGGGTGGTGGCTATTTGGACTGCTGTGGAGTTCTGTGGATTCCCTTGAGCTTTTGGATGGTATAGACAATGCTCTTTTTTGCTGTTCTGGGTCATATCGGTTGGATTCAAATTAAAGTAGGCCAGGGTTTTGATATGTCCTTGAGATCTTTCTGAAAAAACTCCTCACCTTCGCAGGTGTTTTCAGCCGAAAAAGGATCAGCTTCAAAAACATGGTGAGATACTCTTGATATTCTCTAGCACATTCCTTGAAAAGGCCTGTATATATTCCGTCTACAGCCTTCTGGGTATGAATCTCCGGGCAGTCTTGTTCACTGTTGGGCAAATTTGTCATAGTTATGGGGTTTGGAGCAATCCTCTTCACGTTTCTGATCCAGGTCATCAGTGAATCAGTTTGCCAGTCTGCTTCCTGTAGTAAAGCGAACGCTTAAAGGAACTGTTTGGTCTTACTGCAGCTGTTGTTGACTTGGATGCCGATTGGTCGATGTTTAGTTAGTGGAAACAGGATCCAGAACAATTGCTACAAAGGTTAGCGATGTTTTACTTAAACAATAGCTAGATCAGGGTTGTAACCTCTCTTCCAACAGGCGCTTATGAACTGATGGTGGCAGCTTAGAGTAGTGAAGGGACATAGATGTTGACTGTCATCCTTCTGCGGACAAAGTTGTCCATCTTGGTTTTGATGTTTTTTTATTGTAAACCCCATTGGGTACTATGGCTGTGAAATTGCAACGTAGAAGTGAGGTTTGTTGGAGTTCCCAAGGCTGAGTGAGGGTGCTTGAAGTCTAGATGGAGGTTTAGAAGGATGTTGTAACTTATCGCCAGAGCTAAAGCTTCAATGGGTGAGGACTGCGAGTTGTGTCATCAGAATCGAAGTTGTTTCATTTGCGGTGCCTGTTCTACATTATCGTAGCACTCCATATTGTCGATTGGTCTCTCGGTGGGCAAGGACCTTCCTGGTTATGGTTGGGCGGTGGTTATTGCGTTCCTCTGGGGTTTCCTGCAGAAATAGAGAATCGCATTGGAGATTGTACACAAATCAGCAATGATGTTTTTTTACTTTTGCATTCGGAAAAACCCTCCACATTCAATGGACGCTATAGTCAAGGCAGACCTTGGAAAAGGCATGCAATGAGAATCTAGTCATGATAGGGTTTATTTCATTTTTAATTAACTTAAGAAATTGATGTTAATGGAAAAACAGTGTTGGTGTTGTAGAGATTAGTTCGCCGCTTGGCATTTACTAAACAGGGAGACTTATGACACCAGTGACATAACAGGATTATTTGGTGGGGGGTGCATGGCTTTGAAAAAGTGGAACATTTTGAAAATACAATGAATGGACGTAAAATCCCCCTCATGGTCCTTTTTTGGGACTTTTTTGAAACATTCTCACCAATAAATGGACTTCTCGTCATTTTGTTCTAAATCAGGAACTTTTTATCAAAAAAAAATCATGATTTATAAAACATTAAATTTTAGTATACACCTTTTGTGTGAATTGGGGGTGTTGTGTGGGTGGGTGGTGTGTGTGGTGACCGCACGCACCTATATTAAAATAGGGTTATGGTTAGGATTTAAAGGGATTAGCAAGCGATAATTGCGAGAGAATCGTAAAAAATGTTTGAAATGCTGTTTTAACTTATAAATCAGGGATAAGTGTACCGTCTCCCACAAATAAAAAAAATAAAAAAAATAAAAAAAATAAAAAAAATGAAAGTATTGAGGACATTTGTTCATACCGGCTCCGGCAAATAGACCTTACAGCGCAGCGTCTCAAAATGCTGCACTAAAAATGGGTGTATTGTGGTTTACACCAGTTCAGAACTAAACAAAGATCAATAATATTTGTGTTGTGGTAAAAACTATAGGATTCATGGTGCACATATCACGCTGAAAATTCTGTGGATATTTAACGGGAAAGGCTTTTTGATCTCGTCGGAATTGATAGCACGTTACAGAAAGTAAAGGAATCGGTTTAAAAAAAGTCCTGCCTGGGTCTTTAATGCACTGATTCACGCCAACCACGCAGGTTGGGTATGTCGCATATCAAGACCTAGGTAACAAAAATTATAAAAATATGAATTTTGATTATTTTTCGAGTTCGATTAGCAAATCGCTTGCTAATGCCCGGTAAGGTAGATTTAACAGAAAAATTCCACCCTAAATCATCCCTGGATTAGAGTTTAGGAAGAAGTCCAGTGATCTCATCACCTCTGGGCTTAGGATTTAGAGGAGGAGATATTAGTATTTAACAGCACAACAATCTTGTGTTATATATTGTCATGATGATGATACTTTATTTCAATTTTCTTATTACATCAATTATATGCTTTTACATCATATACACGTTAGGGAAGAAAGGTCAGTACCGGAGTACCCAAAGAAACCCTGCGAGGCCGACTGCTAACCAAACACACATAGAATTGCAGGTTGGACTGAGGTTCCAACCTGGGGCCACTAGTGTTGCAAAGCACCAGAAGACCTGCTGAGCTAACCCGAACTCCCCAGCACTTCAGTGGATATATCAAAAGTGCTGAGTGATGGGCAACCCTCAAATTTTCAGCATATTAATCAAGATCCAGATGTCACACATTTTTAAGAATGAAATATCATTATGACAACTGCTTTATCTACCAAAACAGACTTATAATTGAAGAATTTGTTTGGCAGCAATGGGTCAACTATAGTCATACAATGGCCTAAGTAGGCATGAGTTTGGCTAGGCATGATAGGAAGAATAAGTCCTTCGCAAGATATGATTTTAAAACCTCATTGGATGTTTTTTTTTTATGGCTTAAGTATTTCATATTCACTTCAATCTGCACATGCAGCTAAGGCCAAAAGATTAATAGTTTGTCTCAGCTTCCCGCATTAAACATTGGCTTTTAAAATTAGATTTAGCTCATAGCTCTCTGCGGTGGCGATATTTTAGCTGCTGTTGTTGTTTTGGGGTTGTTTTTTTGCTCTTTGAAGGAATTTTTGTTTTATTCAGCAAATCCTCGGTACTTTTTCGATGGATCGAGTGACAACACTTTTTTCCCTGCCATAGTGTCATTTTATCTTCACTGCTGACCATTTCGAGCAAAATGCGGATGTCACAGTCAAATATGGTTGGATTTGCATTGAACTTCACAGTTCAAGGAGTCCATACAGGTAATCAAGTGGAACATACCACAGCGCAAGTTCAAATTGAAAAAAAAAAAAAACATCGCATAGCTTATAGCTCATAGCTTATTTTTGTAAAAAAGAAAAAAAGCACAGCGCATAGTTTTCTAGCCAAAAGAAGCTGAGACAAACTATTTATTTTTTTAGCCTAATGTCATCCAAGGCATTCTATGCATGCTCATTTCCTAATCTGAGGATAACCTAGCATATTTCTAGTAAGTTCACATTTAGATTTGGATGTGTTGGGTGTGAAGGCAAAAATGGCTCATAAAAAATGTTTTCTAATTCCAAGGACTGATCATATTTTACTGTGAGTGATAAAACATGCAATAACATCCAATATGCTGCACATTTTTTTCTTCACTTTAAACAATACTTTACAACTGA
>JAMKCH010025748.1:0-19401 GCA_023653785.1 Ophioderma brevispina
CTAAGTATATTTGCCTCATTAGGTAAGTAGTTTTCCCCTCCTCAAATTACCATGGTTAGGTACTCCGTATTACAGTAAGTCCCAGAGGGTGGTTTGAGTGAGAGTCAATCCCACCATGCCCATTTGTGGGAAGTGCACCCTCAATAGGTCTCATAGCCATAGCATACACGGCTTGTTCAAAACAGCCCGGGGTCAAGTCCATTGTCTTTAAAACACACTTGATCCCATCTGAGTAAGCCTTTAAATTGAATTTTCAATGACAACCCCATCAATAACAATTTTGTCAAGAAAAATCATTCTTTTCGTCTCCATCCTATCACAATGAATTTAAACAGATAAATTCACTCACTGGATGAATAAGACCCTTGTGTGGCTGCTGCAGGTGGGGTTACACTAAATCAGAGTTAATGTAATACCAACAACTCAATTGACTTTATGGACCAGTTCCACTTTAGATGTACACAAGGAACATAGAGAGCATGTTAAATCTTTGGATTGTGGACTAGACAAATCTCAGTGATGCAGCACAACTTTTTTTAATTCACTAACCTATACACATCTTACCTTTTCCTTTGGCCACTGTTATCTGCCAGTCCTATTGGTGTCCTGCCAAAGTGACGTCACGTCTTCTACACTAAGTCATTTTCACACTTGGAGATTCTGCTGCATGATAGGAGTGCAATTGGTGAACCCCATGTTTCTTCCAGGGGCAGTCGGACCACGAGCGCTCGATTTGCATCCGCATTTCCCAAATGGTACTTTAAAAGGAATTCTTAGGGGGGATGTTCTCAATCCCAGGGACATTAACAAAATCACATCTGAAAACCTTTGTTCAAAAGACTTAGGGATATCATGGTCAAGATTAGAAAAAAATTATGGCACTCAACCTCCCCCGTTGAGGGTAGTGGATTAACCTTGGTTTGCTGAATTATACCCAAGCCATAGCACTCATTAAACAACAAATACTGCACTGAACTCTGCTCTGCCACAGGCAGGCAGAGCTATTGTCAGCTCTCGGTAATGCATTACAGTGTCTTGGTGTAACCCCTGAACATCCGTATTTTGTAACGTATATGTCGAAAGGAGATCCTGTGCTTAAGACGGTCCGATTACAACCTGCATTTTGCTTCTTTGCCGTGTCGGATCTTTTCACATGCTGATTGTGAATCCTTTTGATTTAATCCTTCAATCGCTCAACAGCAACCCAGAGACCACTTTTATTTACAAATTCAAAACTCTACTACTCAAGTCATCTATGTCAAGTACAACTAAGTGCCCCGAACCATTGCTTTACTCATTCAAGCATTTCTGAACGGACTCATCACATTCAACCGATATTACGCAGTTTGTCACCTCCAGTGGCCAATCGACAACTCTCACTCACACTCTCAGCTGCCCCACATACTAAGCAGCCATTGTTTTCCTGCTCTCTCTTTTGCTCTCATCGGTGATATCATTTCTAAATTTTGATCTCTTCCCTAATGGTGATTAGAGAGGGTGCACTTGTGACTTTTCAAATTTCTCCCTCTTCATACCATCTTCTTCTTCTTATAAGTACTGACCTTCATTCATCACTAGCACTAGTGTCAAAATGCTCCTTTTCATGCGCAGACAAAATAAAGCCCTCAAAACGCGAGAGGCTTTGTTCACTTCATCATACCGGCATCAGTCACCCGCTGTAGTGTTACCAACGCTTAGTCAGCAGGGTGGTCGAAAACCACATCACAGCGCCACAAGACTTGGGTTTTTTCTATCTACTGCCATGTTTTGCTGCCCCTCTTCAGATCCCAAGCAACTGTACTTGGCATTGTTGCTCAATGTTGGATAGGGAAGAAGACTGTAACTGGCACTGGGAGTATCCCAAAACCTTGTTCCTGATTCTGAATACATCTCCATCTCACCAGTTGTATCCAGAATCCTGTTATCTATGCATTGATGACCGAGATTTCGAAAGAAATGTTGCTAAGTCTACTTCACAAAACAGTAGTGATAAATGGATGAATATTCATACTCTACTCTCACGCTCTCACTCACTCCACTCTCTCACTCTCTTCTCCCCTCTCATCTCTCTCTCCCTCCCTCCCTCCTCCGGCTCACTCCTAACCCCCCTCCCTCCCTCGCAAGACGCTGGACAATTGAGTACAGACCACATTATCATAATGCATTTCAGCATCAGATTGGCTGAGCATCAGAGAGATATTTGGTACTGCATCCCCGTAGTCATAACAACAGGTCTCAAAACAGAGGATGCTGGTGCCTTTTCTGAAAAATTCAGAAAATAACTCACAAGCCGCAAGTGCTACACTGACATTGGGCAACGTCCGACATAATAGTCATTCTCCATTTACCTTCTTCATAGTTATTAACAAAATATCTACTGCTGTGCCACTTCCCTATGCCAAATAAGAAATTGGCAAATTTTTTAACTCGATAGGGCAATCACTCATCTTTATTATTGAAAAAAAAACACAACCAAATGGCCACTATAAACATGGTGTCGACGGTGCTGTCATAGAGAATGACCTCCCAAGCTCCTCACCCCCAACTTCCTATCGACCTTTAGATTTCAGGTTTTTGTGGGTGCATATTGCTAGGGAGGGGGGGCTGGCTGGTGTAGTGGCTTATCCACAGGCTCCTTTCAACCCATGCGGCCCCGGGGTCAATCCCCTGCGAACCTTTGTCGTACGTGAACTTGGTTGCCGATCCTTACCCGTCCCGCATGTTGTCTCCTAGCCTTGACACGTCATAGCCCGGGCGAGCCGGGGCTATGATACTAATACAATAGGAAAAATCGCAGGGTTTTCCCGACGCAAAAACCTTTGGGAAAAAAGTTTTTAAAAACTTCACTTAAATCCGACCTCTATTGGTATATTCCGATTGCCTGGGTGTTATTCTCACGAATATATAATTATTAGTCCAAAAAGAGCAATACTGAGGCAGATATGAACAGTTTTCTACACGTGTTCCATGTAGAATTGTTATAAGTGGCAATTTTAGTATACTTTTCCCAGTGCCTTCAAGTTTCTTTCATTTTGCGCCAGTTATGGACGCCAAACATCCCATCCTCGTTAAGTACAAACACTGACATAACTGGCAAATCCCGTAAAAATAAGAATCAGTGACATTTGGTAGGATTTGTAAGTCAAGGTGAGTAAATGCCAGTTTAAAAATTTGTGATGGACCCCGTAATAGCTTAGCTTACTGCTCTGACCTGTACCACGACACAACCCTATGGAGTGTCTAGTCCGAGCAACCTCGGACTAGTTTTTACTCTGTGAACTTCAGTTTCCTCCTTCATCTAAAATTGGACTTCTTCCCATATAGCCTTCCTTTCGTTCTGGATTTACTTGTTGTGTTGTTGCAGCCTAAGGTGCTCCACGGCGGCGCCCTGAGCACTTCGGATGGAATTTTTCACGCGTTATAAGAATTAAATATTAAACATATTATATGTGGAACTGTGCTTCCCACAAACACCTGACAAAGGCGCCAGAGTACTTTAGGAGAAAGAGAAGAATAACTTGTGTAAAATCAATAGAAACAAAGAATTTTAATGCAATCATCGATTTTTGATGGCACAAAGAGGTGCAATGTTTACATGTGATACATCATCTTTAAAGAAGCTTATTATCATCTTTTCAAAACTGCACATATCTCAAAATGAAAATTGTCTTGGATTTTATCCTGGTTTCGTGGGAGCATGTCACATATTATTATAATAGACAAAATGCCTAACTTCCACACCTTGCATGGAAAGTTGGCATTGTCCTCACTAATGCATCTGTACCTGCATCCCCCTGAAATCGAATGTCGTAATTGAACGCCGGTGGGATATTCATTGGCTGCAGCACTAAATCGCAAGCATTGATTTGAAGCGCTAGGTTCAGAATTTCCCACCTTTTTTGTCCCGAGAACCCATTTCTTGACACTTAGGCTTGCGGCGACCCCCATTACTCAAATAATATATTCTCAAAAAACGAAATTTGACCAGTCAAGAAAAAATTGAAGGTGTTTTTGGAGCCCAGTGGCAAGCCATTTTTTCAACCAGGTGGAAGGGCTGGCAACAAAGGTCGGCTATATCGACACCCGGAAGCTCTGAATCTAACTGACACCGTGAAGCAATGGCAATCCTTAAAAATTTCAGTTGTGGCATTCCAAGGGCACTATGGTTGCCCTCTCCATCCTCCTAAAACAAGTGGGCCAAAGTGTGCAAAAAATACCACTAATTTCATTACACTTCGTGTTCATTTTTTGGTCTTTGAAAGTCCTGTAAGTGACAATTTATACTGCATGCGAACGTCATCCTATGAGTCCTGTCTTACCCTTTGTGACCCTTCTAATGATGAGGTTCCACTCTGCCTATCCAGTGCTGATCGATAAGCCTCATTGATTAAAGGCAAGTAAGCTCCTTCATTTCCATCATTCCCAACCGGCAGGAAATTTTTAGCAAATACAAATTCATTGATTAATCAAACAAACTGCAAAATCAGTTTGGCTTGCGTGACATGACTAATTTCATTATTGTCGAGTTCAATTTTGGTCTGTTGAAGTCAGCCCTGTAAAATGATCAATTTATACTTGTTTGCGCGCGAAGTTGGAGGATTTACTATCAATACATATTCAATGAGTAATTAAACACTGCAAAATCAGTTTGGCTTGCTTGACATAGTTAAACTAGAAGTTCGCGGTTCTTCCGGCTTTCGCGCGCACTATATTCAAGAATATAAGCGTGGAAGCTGTGCCGCGCCCATGACCTTTTTGACCCTGGCACGTGACCTTGTGATCTCTCAACATATGAGGGGATCGTCATGGTGCACTATGAACCAAGTTTTGGTTCCAATTGAACTTCCAAGTTTTCAATTTAGATCCCATTTTACATTTTTAGCCCAATTTTTCAACTTGACCTCACATGACCTTGACACTTTCCAAGAAAACATGAACCTTTGACCTCGTCGACATATGGGGATCCCTTGTGCACCTATGACGAAGTTTGGTTCCATTGATAACTTTCCGAATGAGGTCAAGTTTAAAAAAAACTTAATTTTTGACACACCAAATCCATACAAACCACACACCACATACACACTACATACACACAACACCCCCAACGTATGCTAAGTGGCTCCCGGCCAGGTAAGCTGTCGGCCCACAATTATCTTATTTTGCCTATTCTGTTTCCTTTCCTTTTTAGTAGGTGGTTCACATGCAAATTGAAGTTATCTCTCATATTTATTTTTCCTACCAGAATTGTTCTCTTGTCAAACTAATTGTAAAAACTTCCTTTGAATCAATCGCAACGGACATTCCGTTACAAAGTTACATAGCCTCTAAAAGACCCTCTTTACGAACTAGCGTTTTTTATTACCCCATTTGACGATTTTCTTGAAATTATGATTTTTAGCGTATTAATGGAGTAATAAATTGAGAATATGACTTTGGTGTTTGTGTGATTCAATTTTTAATTTGTTAATTTGAATGCTCGTCCTGCAACAATTTCAATAGACATAGTCTTGTGTTTGTTATAACTTTTACATTACAACACTTTCAAAATGGCCGAAAAATTACCACAAATGCACTTTCGGCAGGCCTGAATAATTTTGGCACACTGGGCCATATTTAGCAGATGATAAATTGTATGTGGGAAATAGGTTAAGACCCCTAGTGTTTTTTATTTGTGTTGATTTTATGCTATTTTATATTCATGTAAATAAGAAAAAGTCGAATATGTTTGAAATTTTCTACTTTAGACCTTAAAAACATTGGCCGAAATTCACCAAATGCACTTTCGGCAGCCTTAAATTTGATTAATTTTTGGCACAATTGGGCATTTTAGCAGGATGATAATTTTGTGGAAAGAGGTTAAGAACCACAGGGTTTTATTTTGTGTTGATTTTATGCTATTTTATCATGTAAATAAAGAAAAATGTTCTAATATTTTGAAATTCTACTTTAGGACACTTAAAAATGGACTAAATCACCAAAAAAGCATACTTTGGGCCGCGCCGTGGCCGAAAGTTGATTTTAAATTGGCACATTTTGGGTGGCAAATTTAAGCATATTATAATTTGGTAACAAAGGCTCCGACCACTGTAAATTTTTTAATTTCCATTGATTTAAGTAAGAAAGTGGTGTCAAATATGCTTACATTTCTACTTTATACCCCTTTTAAAACATTATTGAAACATTCGAACGAAATCGTGGTACTTTTGGCAGGGCGTATGCCGACAATATGATTTTAACTATATGCCATGGATGACATTTTGAAAAATAAGAACTTAGAAATCTGTATTTGGTTATTGGCCTCAGCACACAGTACAAGTATAAACCATTTTAATGCAGAGTCACTAATATTTCTATTTTCTTTTTTAATTAATTCATCATTTAATTGATAAGGTACAAGACTAAGGGTACAGAATAGTCTTAGGCAAAGGGGAAAACGGAAATGGGCAAGGCAAAGGAAAAAAGGGAAAATATTAAAAAAAGCAAAAAACTAAAAAATTAAAAGAAAAAGAAGTAAAAGGGTCCTCAAAAGGCAAAGGATAAAAAAAACCGCAAAAGGAATAGGCAACTTCAAGGGAAAGATAACAAGTAATCCCCAAGGGGCAGAGGGCAAAGAGGGACATAGGTCCAAGGACAAAAAGGCATGGAAACAGCCAAATTGATCTGTAACAGGCAACGTAAATAAAAGGGAAAAAGACAAAGGAAAAACATGGCAAAGTGGAAAGCAAATGGGGAAATATGGCAAAGAAAAAAATGGCAAACGGAACTGCCAAAGTTAAAGGGTGCAACTGTACAAAGAGAAAAATATGGCAAAGGGAAAAGCCAAAGGGGAAAGAGGCTAATGTAAAAAGGAGGGAAATGGAAAGAGGCAGAAAAGGGCAAGAGAGCAAAAAAGAGAGGAAAATGTGAAGGCAAAGAGAAAATAACTGAAAATGAAAAAGCAAAGGAGGAAAATGCATTTAAAAAGGGCAAATGAAAAAAAGGCAAAGGGAAAAGGCAAGAAAGAAGACCAAAGGGAAAAAGCAAAAGCAAAGAAAAAGGTTAAAAGACAGGTGTAAAGTTAAGAAAGAAAAAAAAAATGGGAAAAGGCACTTTCAATTTTTCCTGTGGATTTTTATAAGGTGCCTGAGAGTCTGCCATTCCTAGGGGATACAGTGAAATTTTATAACCCCCTTGTCCAAAAAAAACAAAAACAAACAAAACACACACATAACACACCAACAACAAAGCCTTAAATACCATGAAGAAAATTCACAACACCCCAGTCCCCCCCCAATCACCCCTCCCTTAAAATCGATTTTGTAAAATCAACCAGCCCAACGTGCAAACGCCGTCCATTCACCCACTGAATTTACTGCACTAATACTTTAACTCTTTTAGAGTAGTTTTTATCATCTGCTTTAACACATGTAAATTTCAGTTAAAATTATTATTAGTTAACAATTGCTATTCCAATTTTAAAAAGAATCCCATGAATGTCCTTAAAATGTTCAGATTTTAGACGCTGTTCGTGATCCCACCACCCCTGTAAATGATGGAAGAGTCCCTTGTGTACACAGTCCAGTTTCAAAAATACCCATCCATAATGGATGATCCATTATTTACCGCAAGGATTTACAGCCGACGCTGCACAAGAGGGGCTTCACATTGTTTCGTGTGTGACAGGCCAAATAATCAAACAAATCGCAACATAATTTACGTTGTTATTTAGATCCCAAAATATTTTCATAGTTACTTTGAGGTTTTCCTGTCATGAATTCTTGGATTACAACGGCTATGGTTGGGCATTGGTTAGTGAATTTATATCTGAGGGACCGCGTCAAAATATCCCTCGGTAGATAGGAACGCGGAAGCCACGTTGCTTTTTCCTCAAATGGTTTTCCCATTCCCAGTGGCGCATGGCCCGTGACCTTTACTAGAAGGGCGTTTTTTTGCATTTATTATTTAATCATTATTTCTTTGCCGTGGCAAAAAATAATGAAGGTACGACTCATTTTGTAATTAAAATGTATCTGTTCAATATTCGTATATTGCAATTTTTGGTAGAGATCGTAATATAAATAAATTCCACAAACATTTTGGTTTTGGATTGTAACTTCAACTATTAGTCGAACGAGGACGCAATATACATCAATGTCAACCGGAACCGGGAGTCATTTTCTTGCATTTTGTTTTACGGTCCTGAATCTGACAGGACCCCTCCATAGAAACTCGTTTTTTTGAATATGGCGAATTGAGTGTTATCATTCACTGCAGGAAAATCTCGTAAAAAAAACAGCACGACATCCCAGTGTTACGCTAGCGCTACTGCGGTGGGTTACTTGCCGTTTTTTCGACGCTTTGACTAGAGCATAAACATCGTAATCCGTAAAAATTTGATCCCATGTAAAATAAACATGAATTGGTTATAACAGAAATTCATGATTATTTTTGTTGAAGGATTATATGGATTTCTTGTTAGAATGATACATTTTGCACAAAGGTTTCACTACTAACACACAGCATAGCCGACGCGTGTATGGTGTACACAGTTAAAAGCACGCATATTGACCACCCTACTTTAGACAAGTACTTTCATTTCATTTCTATTAACTCGCGAACCCTTCTTAAGGGTCCGCCACCCAAAAGGGGTCCGCGACCCCCGGTTGGGAACCCTCGCGCTAGGAATTTAACACATGTTCATGTTCACCTCGTATGTAGCGGCGTACGCAATTGGTCAATACGTTTCACGTACCATGTATAAACAAACGTTTATACATGTCCGCTTTTACGAACGCCAAAGTGGTCAAAAATCATGCAGTAAATCTGGCTGAATTTTATATATTAATAATTTTAATTTTGTAAGTAACAGGCAGAAACTACGGTGACATGAACGGGGTTCATTCTTATAATTTTGTGTAGGAACGCTTGTTTATGATGTTGCCCGAGGGCACAGCGGTTTTGGCATAAACAAGCGTTCATCACAATACTGTGATTAGTAAAGCCCTCGGAACATAACAGCGTCATACCCAAAATATCTAATGAATGACCCCCTAATTTACGCCGGCACTAGTTGAAATATTGTTTTCTTCAATATTATCAAGTCCCAAGACCAAAATGAGTAATTTATTTAGGAAAGTTTAAGAAAGTTGTATTACAAACACGGGCTATATATTGTATACGCCACTTTCTAATAGCAAAATACCATAGCGCCCGATCTTGAAACGACAAGTTTGGATTTTACATAGTGGCAAATAGTATTTGGAGCCATTGCATTTTAAAGGTCTTGTTCCCAATTTAGGTGTATTGTGTCCTCTACTTGCTATGAATAAGCCTGGCACTCTTGCACATACACCCCCATCAAGTACCGTGGGAACAAACTTGCAGTTTTTGATGGTAGACGCATATGCATGTTCAAAGCCCTATTCAATAATACCGTGGCTAATATTGATGGTTAACCACTAAAACGTCGGTTTTTTGTTTAATATCTGGGAATTAATTGGATTGAGGGCTCAAATTTCAGGACGATACATGAGAAAATACGGCCTTTCCGCTGATAATCAAAATCCGATACTACTTCCGTCCGGGTAAATCAGGGGGTGGGCCCCCCAAGAGAATCGGAACACGCACCTTAGGCGTAATTTCACCCTTTGAAATATAGAGGATATAGTTCCGTTTTATTTTTTAAGCGACTCTGTCATTATAATTTTGTTTAGTACTTTCACAACCTGTTTTTCTCAGAAACCTTTTTTTTTTGGCAACCATATATGCCACTATTAATGACCAACTGACTAAGTAAGATGCTAGAGAGATTGGGTTCAACATTCTCGCAATCTCTCAGATAATTATGTTCAGGCGATGGCCCTATTTAAGGATATGAATTTTCATCTTGATAGATTGGCCTTCACCTCCAAAACCCATCTGTAAAGTTTCGCCCGATATTTTCAATCCGTTGTCATGTGGAGAGCTAAAAACGTGACTTTGTAACCCCATAGAGTAACTGTGTAAATTAATCTTGGTCAACCAAATGGGGTACTTTTCGCTCTCTTCATAACTTTCACCACAAGGTCCTTTGGCCCTAATATTTCACAGTAAAATGGGAAAAATAGTAGCTCTTTTTCTTCTGATACCAAAATGTGAACATCGGTAAAATATGGAGCTTTTCGGGACGAGGCCTTATTAGCGATCGCTCCATGGCCTTTAACAATTCAATTGTGTTACAAGTTTCAATCAACCCTGGCCTGAGTGGATAAATCAATTCAAATATAGTCATTGCATGCACATTTAAATAGCCATCTGTAAAAACACTTAATTTTGCGAGGGGTAATTTAATTTCACGAAACTCGCGAAATAAAACCAAAGACTGTCCCTGACACAATGTAAACAATGGTAAACTTCAAACTTGAGTTTTATTCATAACATAAGAGGTTGTTATCACCCACTTAACAAAGATGCTCTGTTTAAGAGATTTTTTTACTTACATTTCAATTTCCCTTCCCGTAATTTAATACTATTTGGTTGGTCCATTAAACTATCTCGGCTTCTCCCGAACCTATTTGTTCATTCGTCATTTGTTTAGGGCGTGTATTTTCGGAAGAGGGCGCATCCATGATTAATGAATTTCACACGACCCCGAAGTTCTTTTCACCATTGGAACCAGCGTGCACTAATATTTTCAAACGGGGCCGGCCTTGATTATCATGTAATGGTACTTGGATTACGGGAGCAGCAGGCGCCGTTTTTTAGTTTTATAAGCTATTTTTTCTACCCTGGCCTAGAATAAATCGTACTTAATACTAAACCGGTTCGGGATCGCGCGGCAATTGCTGCTGTAGACGATCGTGTCGCAACACAAATGGTTTACTGGGAATGGTTTACACGACGCAGAGATTTGAAGTTCTTGCTTAACCAGTACGCTTGCCACTGACGGTTTTGCTGGACATGTGAGTGTCGGATACATAATTTTTGTAAGGTACTAAGTAGCATTTTAATAAGCAGTTTTTGCATAGAAATATCGGTAGTAACAAGTACCAGGTAGGGGTTCAAAATTCGGCAGACTCGCGTACACTTTTTGATCAGTAAAAACTTTCTTGTAATCGGCTGAAATTAAATCCTTGCGAAAATGTCGGCTCTCGGCAATTCGCTAAATAAAGTACCCGCGAAATTTAAAGTGTTTTACAGTAATGTGATTTTTTTTTTGTTATTTGGCAGAGCAAGCCACTTTTTAAAATACCAAATGCTGGCCTCTGGATGTTGTTTGATTTAGGTTAGGTAATTATAAATTTTGGTTGTAAACGATTGATTTGAAATTTTCCATTCCACAAAATGTCCTATGTGCTAAAACGCATTCATTTACATTGACGTCTACATGGATGTGCAAATCGAAAGGAAATTGGCATCATATTATCTCACATAGAACAATCATTGGCCGTTTCACCTGACCGTATAAAGTCATAATAAATACTTGAATAATACAATGTTTACTTGAATTCATTTTAAATAGATTTTATGTATGTCTTTGTTCAAGTAGATAGTAATATTTAAGAAGCAGAAACAATACCTTTTGACAAAATCGAAAATGTGATTTTTCTCTTCTCAATTAGAACTTGTCACATACGCGGTTATGTGGACACGGCCAAATATGTTAACACTTACTAAGAGAAGCTTCCAGGCCATGGCCCTTGTGTTGGTTAAAGAACCCGACCACTTAAGTTTCTTTAGTTGATCTCAAAGGAATTATTAACAGCAAACAAATTATGCGATTAAGCCCCCGACTTGTAATCCTGTAACATTCAATAAAGCACAATAAGAAACACCGCAAAAAAAAGAAAGTGTTGCGCTCATCGGAGCTAGGGTGTCATCAATTTTTGTACTACTGATCGTCTTATGATGACGCTATCTAAATAGACCTTTGGAGAAGTTTGTTAGCTATAAATTGATACTCATTGGCTTTGACTTGGGATATTTTTCATCACCTAAAAAAATCCTTGATAGCAATTAAGGTACATTGCTACTCAATATGCCATAATGTAAATTTTCCAGATCAACAAAGTATACTGGTTTCAATGGTTGCCATTGTACTAAGGATATAAAACCAGATACCATAGAAAACTTGCTTAAATACGTCATAAAATTACTTTTACTATTAAGGCCCATGAAAGTCAATTCCAGTTTACGTTACTTTTTTTTTTCTTGGTGTGAGGTGACTTTTTCCTTTTTCATTATATTCATTTTTGACCTATAATGGTGCCAAATGGAAATAATAAATTTAATTTATTTTTTTTTTTTTTTAAGCGAAGAAATTTCCCACGAAGGTAGAAGCCGCAGAAAAGAGCCTGGTTGTGGCTTGGTCTACAAACAAAATATGTTTCCAATTGCTAAAACCTGTTGAACCGATGATCTATTTGAAAACAATGCATTATTTTGACAATCTCGAAGTTTTGACGCGGGTATTTCTAGTCTCCAAAAGCGATGTGGGCGGTTTAACGATTTTATAAACTCTCAGAATCAACTTTCATGCCTCTAACATGGGCATCTAGAAACCCATCTTTTTAACATGCAACCAATATAGGATTACATGGCACCACAGACAATTCTTGAGGAAGATAATACACTATACCATATAAAATGGTATTATTCCTTTGTGGGCTAGTAATGTATGTTTTGAATGGAAATATGGAAGTGAGAGTTGGGGAACATCGCACCTCGTTTTGTGACGTGTAATTGGTCGAAGATGCGCCGACCCTGAGTAGCTTTGCGCTTACAAGAGGTGTGCGTATCTCCGGTCCAAGAATTTTTAATCCCACTGTAGTTAACTGTTTCTAGAAATTGTTGGTTCTCTAAATATGGTAAATGTAAAATGACTGTGAATGTTGTAAATTTTGATGTAGATGTGATATATAAATGAACATTTGTTTTTTTATTTTTTTTAACTAACTTTAGGGCTGCAGTAATTGGTCGAAGAATGCCGAACCTCCACGTAGCTGGTTGCAGCTTCAAGAGGGTGCTGTATCTCCTGTCCAAGTAATTTTTATCCCACTGATGTGAATGTTCTAGAAAATTGTGGTGCTCTAATATGGTAAATGCCTGTGAATGTTGTAAATTGATGTAGATGGGAATAAATGTAACATTGTTTTTTTTTTTTTTTAAATAACTTTAGGGATGCAGAAATCTCTAAAATTGGCTTATATAAAATCACTTCTTTCGAAAGTAAGTAAATGCCTGGGAAATGTTGTAAAATTTGAAGGTAGATGTGACTACAGTCGCAACATCGTGTATCCGGCCACCCTTATCGGATACCTTTCTATTATTCGGCCGGTGGCTGGTTGGGCCGATTGCGAACTGCATGGTGTATTTTTTCTATTTTTTTTTTTTTTTCTTTTTTTTTTTACCAACCTATTTTTTCCGTTGAACTTGTAATATCCTATAGAAAGGGGATCCTTCCATGGAAATAAGGGCTTCCAAATCCTTTTATTTGGGTTGTTTTCTTGGTGAAGTTCTTGCTTACAACGAGGTCAACGGACTAAAGCCTTCAAAAATCATAGCTGTGCCACCAATACCTGGTGATAAAAATGCGCAATCAAAAACTTTTCTTCGGCCCGAACACGGACCCGATGGCACATATTTCCACGTGGTCAATTTAACCGTACATAAATTCCATAAACAAACACTGATTGTGCCATCTAAGCACACTATAATTGGTCTGATATGAGCATCAATAAAATCGAAAAAAACCGGATAATGAAAAAAAAAAAGTAAATAATAACACGTACAGACTTTTTCAAACCAACAATTTCTAATTAAATCTACATGCGACTCATACAAAACAAAACCTTTCCAAACCCGAAGTCATGTTACTTAAACTTGATCGCTCTTCCAGCTTCCAATTTTGCACATCTTTCAGCCTTCGTAACATTAGCTCGGATGATGGAATTTCTTGTTTTTTAAACAGGGATTTAGATCCTTATTTCATGATTTTAAAAATCTGTTCCTTGTGGCTTGGAACTGTTACGGATGCCGTGTAAATGTCCGTCGGTTTGACATAACCGCGGCCGCTAGTAAATAGGAATGATCGGGGCCATTTATACCAGGGAGAATTTTGGACAGACGGGAAATCGATCCTGGCTTGGGATCTCCACTTAAATATAGCAATAATTGAAATAAACATTCAAAACAATGTGGAATAATTTCTGTTTTTATTCTCACTATTTCCATTTCATATCATTCATAACACTCACAAATTTTTGTTTATAGTTTGTTTTCGTCAATGGTATAAATACATTGTCCCACCTTAATCCCTCACTGACTTCACTGTTTAGCATGTGTTGAGCATCCAATCGCATAATCCGGCCCAAATGCATATCCGGAATTAGCACCTGTCCCGATGTGTCCGGATAAACGAGGTTGGACTGTAAATGTAAACTTTGTTTTTTGGTTAAAATAACTTCAGGGATGCAGAATCTCTACCATTGTGTAGCTTTATATTATCTCCAAGAGTGAAAACACTGCTGTTTTTCTTGTCATGATCATGTGATTAATTAGCAGCTCCTAAGTATTATTGTACCATTTTTAATGCTCAGCTAATGAGAGCCATGGATTTGCAAATGTCTTTCTTAATTTAAAAGCCAGTCACGTTCACAGACATATAAGCCAAGCACGCCAGGCCAAACCATAGCCTTCATGGGGAGCAACTGCTCAATAACCGGGAGCAGACTGAACGTCCATCGCCCGGAAAACAAGGGGAACCCAGAAATCACAACGAATCATGGTGAAAAAACCAAACTGCGTCTCGAGGTTTACTGCACTCATGACAACTATGCGTGCAGCGTGCATCGAGTTAGCCCAGTTGTTGCGGGCATTTTTTGTCGAACTCCCAGATGTCCTCTCCCACTCTATTTAGAGGGACTGCTGCATCTTGTGACCATGCCCCTAATTCAAATCTGGCCAACAATAGTACCTGAATTATTAAGGAGGCTTGTGTCTAACCATCACCCTAATATCTGTTTATACGGATCAATTTTAAATTTCGAAATCGTTCATTCCGATTCCGATTTTTTTTCTGTGTAATTTTATTTTGCGTTACCATTGCCGTTTTCGACAGCCCAAAGCTGCCAGCAGAAGCAGATCGCATTTAGGTAAACCACTAACGGCAAAATAGTAAGTTAAGAACAACATACAACACCGATTTTCTCTAGCGCGCCAAAAATTTAGTAGGCCTTATCGGTAAAACAAATAATAAATTGGTTGATATAAAATCCGTCTGATGCTATCCTGCTAGGAAAGCAATGGACACCTTTCGAACCTAACACCTATATATGATATCTTCGCTCCGCTACCACCCGTCTTTGATAGCTCAGTTGGTCATAGCGGCGTGCCTGTAAATATGAGGGTCGCCGGTTCGAATCCGGCCAGAGCACATGGGGTTTTTTCCAATGCTTGTGTGCCTGGCTATCTCCAGGGCAGATTAATAATATCCAACAAGATATTGCCTTCAATACTGTATATAGTGTGTATTATGATCTGGAAATTCCTTACAAGTGGTTATTCCAAAAAAATATATTGGTATCGAATTGGTATCGGCTCGATCGGTTTACCAAAATATCGACCCGCCCGGTTCCGATAAAATGTAGATTGGACATCACTATACTAGACCATAACCATTTCTCTCACAAATATATGATAACAAGAATAACAACATTTGGCACCTTGCTTTACACTACCTATCTCCTGAAAGAAAGTTGATTTGTTTTGCCAATCCTCCCCAATTGCTTGACCCCCAACAGTTGGCATACAAAATCTCCATGTTTGTTGTCACATGCTATGAATAAGTACACACAACACAGAGTGCATTACCAGGAGTTGATTAACTCATATAGGAAAAAAAAGTTTGTCTCAAAAGAAATGTTCAAAATTCAAATGTGAATGCATTTTTTTAAAATGCTAATGCAAAATGTGGGAATATTTGATTATTTAAATGCATTTGACCACTTACATTTTTCATTCACCGCTTTGCGGCCAAATTCTCATTTTTTTTTAATAAAATTTGTGAAATTTTCTTAAATGGCCGTTTACCTAAAAAAAAAAATGTGGCTAAAGACAATTTTAAACATCAGTTTTGAGGAGTCCAAGTGGGGTGAAAAATATCGATCCAAAACATGATATAATAAATTGGATATTTACACCCAATATTAATTGGTCTCGCTATAAGTAGCTCATAGCTCGACCAATTACTGGGGCTTATCGACCATTAAGTGGGACTTAATTGATCCAATTTTATATCAAAATGTGTGTGTTCTCATGATACAAACTTTTTTTTTTCTGACCTAATACCACCTAATCTGTATTTGGGTGGCCTAAGAACTTCGGAAAATTTGTCCCATAATCTTGCCTCCTCCTGTCTTGGGGTGGTGTGGGGTACTCGTGTTCTAATGGGCGGGTGGGCGCGGTGCTTCCCTCCGTCCGATTCCTCCTAAGGCAAACCCGCTTTGAGAGTGAAAGTGGAGACTCTTTGGCTGACCCTGCAAAAATTAAAATCAATGGCAAAAGTTGGTCATAGGTTAAAAAATACTAATCTGTAATTAAGAAGTAGCTGAAGCACAAAAGCTCTGGCTGGTGCAGGGCTGGTATTGTTTGTTTTCTTCAGTGGAGATTTTGTTATTTGATGCTAGTTATTAAATACTGCTCTAAGTTTATTGATGTATTATATTTATTCATAACATGCAGTCCCCACTTTTTTACGATCACCTGTTTTTTTTAAATCACTTACTTTTTGAAAACCTTTTTCGTGATTCCCTGGCTTATGTGGCAACGCATCCGCTAAGCACGACTTTAACTATTTTGATAGTTGGTGAGTTGCTTATATTGAACGAGGCTTTTCCGCCATCATCTGGCAAAATATACATTCCCATAACAAGACATTTCCACAAACTGTGAAAATCACATAATGCCCCGTTGATTTCATTTATCTCAAAATGTCCATATCCGCTAACCAATCAAACGTGATCTTGCCAGCCCAAGCTACACCCAGCCACCGAGTTTCGTGAGCGTCCCACCCCCAGCTCCGAGAAAAAGGGTGAACAGACATGTAACACTCAGTGTTTGGTTCCACCAAGGAGCTCACATTACGATTACCTCAACGAACATACATCATAATATAATGAGAACTATATAGTGCCTTTTACACAAGTAGAGGAAGCGCTGTTGCCTATAGCATTATGCTGCCATCAGGAAATTCCCCTCACAATCAGTTCACTTCACCTAGGTCGGCAAGCCGGCCAAGCGCACAATCCTATTCAGCAGCTTAGATTGTAATATTCCACCTAACCGCTACCCGAATTCGCTTGGGTCGACGAGGCACGTGAGGTAAAGTGCGTGCCCAGTGTCACAACACATTGACCACAGCGGGGCTCGAACCCCAACCTTCAGATCATGAGTTGGCCATCTTATCCACTGGACACATGTGCCCTGTCGACATGGCCTATTATAATATACATGTAGATATTTTTACATCTGTCGGACTTTTTTTTATTTAAATTAGAATAAAATGAGTGATTATTAATCCAATGTATTAGAAATGTCCTCTCTGTTGGGGTGACTAACGAGTCCAACAAAATATGGTCTCTTCTCCAACGCAGATTCCAAAACGGCAGCTTGGACCATTAATTTCATGATATAAGTCAATGGGGAAATTTTGATAAAATTCGGTCATTCACGAAATGTCCACTATTATTAGACCCCAAAATGGAATCCTTATGAGCCCAAAGTTCTTCAGGCTTCAAAGATGACAAGAGATAGAACTTTTTAGCTAGTTGGTAGCGAATTTCATGACTATAAATCCTGGAGTAAGTACTTCTCAGATCTACCAACTCTACAGATCACACTACTGGCAAAGTTGCATGTAGCACATGACCTAATATAAGCGAGACCCGCATAGTCTCCGAACCGGCGTAACAAAATTGAGTTGCCCCAAAGTTAAAATTATAATTAGAGGTTTGGGCTATAGAAGGTCATTGTTTCACATCACTTCGAACACAGCTCATTTGATGACTTTAATCACTCTGCTCCACGTTCGAAGAAAAAAATGAAAAGGATAAAACCAGGTGCCCCGTCTAAAATCCAAATTGGGCGCCAAATTGCCAAAATTTTGATTTTTGACCATAACTCAATTATTTTTTGTTCAATTGCTTAATTTTGTGGCACTACCCATGTTTTGGGGTATTATGAATCATTCGAGTTTAACTTTATCTCACCAGAGCCCTTTAGTTTTCTTGAAATGCCTTTTTTTCTTAAAATTGAGCTCGAGGGCGCTTTCCATTAAAAATGCGCATCCAATTTAAAACGGTGGAATTTTAACATTCAAAATTTTGAAGATAGTTTTTATATTATATGACACTTGCAGAAATTAACTATGTGTTGTGTTTACAGTTTTACAAGGCGAACTCGTATTTAAGCGATGGTGTAAAATATGTCCCGCCGACTATCGCGATCACTAAGTACAACTAAAACGGCACCAGTCCCCCTAATTTTGGCCAGCACTACTCGCCAAATACTGAAAAAAGAATGGTTACCTTTGTAAAATGACTCGGAACAAGACATCTTGAAATTCAGCATGCAAAAAGCCTGAAAAATTCACTAAATTTAGTAAAACTATGATAATTTACTCAATGTGGGCAACACTATTTTTGAAAAATCATTTACCACATTTTAATTTGGGACCCATACGGGGTCTGGAAATCGGCGAAACTTCGAATTTTTACCGTATTTTCACATTTTTCAGAAATGTAAACAGGCTGGCACCCAAAAGACTGACCCGACAACCAGAAATTTCCCAAATCTAATCAGGGTTGAGAACTCCTCCAAAAGTGTCCGCTCCTTTCCACCAGTTACATCATTATAACCCTTACAGAACTCCAGAACAGTTGTACCAAGCGTTGCGGGAAAAATTTCATAAATTATGCAAATTAGATACTTACTTAGCATATTTTACACCCAAAATCTAATCAGCTTGATAACTCATCACCTACTTCTTTCCACCCGTTACATCATCATCGTAGCCCTTACGGAACTCAGATAAATTAGTACACAATGTTTACAATTTTCTGTGCAAATGACCTTTTTCCCTTTACCTTTTTTCCCCTACCCCCGACAGACCCAGGGGAGGACCCGGGGGGATCGAATTACATGATGGTAGGGGGCATCCCCTCCGACAATCTACCAAAGTTTAGGCTACTCTAGCTCATCCAAAATAAAGATAATCCCCAAATGTTCCCAGGTTAACATTTTTATCACGGACATACGGACATACGGAGACATACAGACCTACGGACATACGGACATACGGACATACGGACACACGAACGGAGCCCATTTTACAGGCCCCTCCCGCACTTCGTCGGCGGGGACAAAAATGTAGCTTTTAATGTCATA
>JAMKCH010025749.1:0-18879 GCA_023653785.1 Ophioderma brevispina
TGTTTTCCTTACAACTTTAAATACAAATTTTAAATTCAAAACCATGATGACAATTTCAGTCTTTCAGTAACAATACAACAATCAAAGCTCGATTAAGGAACATATTTTGAGTGGTCTTGCATATGTTATTTTTCTATCGTTATCTTGTAAAACAACAACTTATCAATCTATGCATAAAGATGTCATTTTTACATTTTCAATTTTCTTTCTTTTCAGACCTTGCTCCGGATAATAGAAACAAATAAAGAGCTGCTTGGCAAAGCTTGTCAAGGCGACATAACGAACTGGTAGCGTTTTGGGTTGAACATTTAATAACTCTCATATCGCAAATTGTCAGTTGGTGATTTCGTAGAGGGAAATTGACCCTTTAATCTCAGCATGTAAAGGTTATATGAATAACTACCTATTAAAGTGGACGTCCAGCCAAGATACAAACAACATAATTATTTGTCAAAAAATGGTCTTATTTGCCAAATGAAAGTTAGTTATCGTCGGCCACATCACTTACTGTCTTATCGACCTTTTTTTTTACTTTTTTGAGATGTTTGCATATTTACTTATAATGTTATGGTCTATATATGCACAAAGTTACAATCTTGAAAGTGACCTAATTAGGGAGATATGAATTAGAAGTTTGATCAATAAGCGCAAAACTGCATATCGCGACTCACAGACTGTCGTATGTTTCATTTACACGTAATTTTAATAGGCCGGGGGTAGAGGCGTAAAACAAGTTGTTTACGCTTTTCACATACAGATCTATCTATGTGCGTCGTATCTGCTTCGTGCGGAAATTACGTGTTTTTCACATATTCACATTGAAATAAACGGTGAAATTAGTGTCGTCTGTCAAAATACGACTTTTTTGCGTTTCACATACAGACTATGACTTTGTAGCTTTATATCAGGAATACAATTGACTTTAAAACCTCAGCAAGGTTAAAACTTTACCTGTCGAAGGTTTTCTTCATATACAAAATTAAAAGTAAATTTTGTAACTTTTTAAGTCCATATTGCACATGAATCCCGGTAGAATTTCAATGGCGATTCTCTCGAAAACGGCATTTCGTCAGATAAGACAGTATGTGATGTGGGCGACGTTATGCCAATTAATTTTCCTGATCAAACAAGAAATTAAAGCATAGCGATGTTTTATAATTTTCACTCACAATTATCAGCTTTTAATTTTCTAATCAGTTCACAGATATTTTTTATGCTTATAAAATTTCCTGTTTTAAATTGCATAACAATTAATCTTACAATATGCCAATAAGTTTTTAATTTTAGTATGTGATAATCAGACCACAAACTGCATGTCAATACTGCATTGTAATTTGTCCATTTTTTGTGGAACTAATTCAATAACAAACTATAATTCATATTTCCTCATTATCTTTGTCATACCCTAATAGTTAATTTGCATGTACCTATTACAAATTTATAAATTTTGTCATTACTTAATTTGCATGCAATTAAAAAGGGGAATTAATCTTAAAGTCATAAAATATCTGTGGTGATGAAAATTAATTTTAAATGATAACATGTGATTAAACATTATATATAAAACATGTGTTTGATTTTCGTGACAACAAAAAATTAATTTGTATGACTAAGTTTAATTTATCAAATACGACCATTTCTTGGCAAAATAATCTTTTCAGGGGCTGGCTCCTCGTGGGCTGATGCGGTGCCTCAGCAGATTGAGAGCCAGAAGTTGCCGATCTGGGTCTCCTTGCGGGGTGGGCGCTGGAGGCAATCGGGACGCTGCCTTTGGTGTGGAGAACCACAGTGTTTTGACACGATAATAGAAGAATCATTGAATAACGCTACTACGGAGAGAAGCCTCTATTTATTTGAACAGTGACTCACAACAGTGTGTAATAGCAAAGATTCCTATTTTTTCAAAAAAAATATGTACTGGCTAGCAGATTCATTGAGTGCCAGTGTCGTATTTGGCAGATTTGTAAACCATGTTGATCAGCAATAATAAGATAATCAGTTTTTTTTTATAAAGCGCTTTATCACTGTAAACAGTCTCCACGGTGCTGTTGCCTGTTTATTATTACGCCGCCATTAGAAAATCGTCACATCATTTCGCTTTCATCTAGCAACTCACTCCATTGCTTGTGTTGTTTTCTATAGCCACAAATTGTTTTCCTCGTCCAAAACTTATTGGGCCGCAATCTTAGATTTTGATACCAATTTTCTAGTTTGTGCCGGCTAACCGATCTTTAGGTCAAAACCATTGCGGGAACGTAAAATCACGGCGTAAAATCTCAGCTTCAACGTATTGTTGGTTTTTGCTTGTTCAAACATATAAGAATTAAAACGTAATTACAATCCTCTGACAATTTTCACGTTGTAGCTATGGCATCATAACAACGTGTTATTTACAGCACCACTTGGCTGAAAAAATTATATTTCAGCAAACATTTTGAGGAAAAAAGGCAATAACAAAGGGAAACGGAAAAATAAACCATTTATACGCTTTGGTTTATATGGTAATGTATACATTCTAATGTCAACTACATGTACCTTACATAGATTCCAACCAGGCATTAAGATTACAAGTCCTAAACCTTATCCACTACACTACATGACTTATACAGCTTCAAATTAAACTAAATAATACAAAGAGAATCGGGTTCGACAAGTGTTTTTAAACTATTTTAAAATGAAAAGGGGGAACATAAGATTTGCATTTTTGTAATGATGTTACTTACGACGTTATTTAACACATTTTATAGGTACACGATTTTCATAGTTCATATTCTACATTAAAAACAAGTAACTTACAAAAGAACGTAATCTTACTGAAAATGTAATAACGGTCAGCGTATAAATACTACTTTTTTTTTTCAAATGTTAGTATATTTTTAATAACTGTTTATTACATTTCTGCGCCCCAAATGGTAATTTTATGTTAGGCGGGTAACAAAGCGTTCAGATTATTTAATAATTTGGGTTTTACCGTAAAGTAAAAAGGTAAGTCCGGTAAAATTAGACTTTTTAACAGTGTAGACGACAACGTAATAAAACGTGAAAAAGTAATGCTGCGCGAAGAGTCAACTGAATCGAATGTCCTATTCTGTTACCGTTGTAGATGGACTATGAGTCCAGCGAACTATAAAAACTTCACCCCAAATCCAACATCAGGAAAATAGATGGCGTATGTCTTGGATTTTCAGGGAATCCCGTAGTTTTTTCTAACTTTGCATTATCGTTATAATAAGCCAAATGGGATTTTATTTTTTGACAGTTGTAAGTAGCATATGACTTCACACTCATGCAGTTCGAGACTGTCGGAAATAATAAATATTGGCGCAATGCAATTATATCATCTTCTCATTTTCAGCTCCATTTCACAATGGGTTAATGAAAAATGGTCTCCAGCCTGGACACCACATGATTTGTAACAATCAAAACTCAATATCCAAGACAGCCTGTCTCCTTTTATTTTCTGGAATTTCTCGGTGTGAGGGATAATTTCACTTTCTTTACCTTTCTTTGGTAAAGGTGAGCTTTTTCTACACCATGTTTCTGCGGCGATTGATTTCATGTTTGCTTACTGATGATCACGGGTCCTTTAAAAGTATTTTTTAGTATTTTCTATCTAACATGAGGAATTCCCGTAAATATGCTTAAACCGACGGCCGACCTAGTTTTCGTTTGCTGCACATTAGGGAAACCACTGAACCAAAACAATTTAATTTTTAAAACTCGAGTCTATTTCATATGCGCAGAGGAAGCGGAGTATACCCTGCATAAACTGCGAGAACGAGTATGAATCAAGAAACCAAATTCACATACGTTGCACGGCTATTAACAAGCCCCTATTGGAAGATGAACCAGATACCTTGTCCCGTTTATTGGTCGTAAAGGCTTGGGAAGTACGCTGCGCGCTGCGTCCATTTTCTTCCACAGTAGACAAATATCTTCCAGAATTTGGTTTTTAAAAAAAACAATTAATTTAGGCAATGTCAAAGTCTCGTTCTTTCTTTTACATTTGATCTCCCTCATGAAATTTATCCGGCTAACTGGATGAGCCATGTGGACATTTTGAACTGCGGTATTAGTTTGATGATTGCTAAGCTTATGTGGCTATCTTTGAATTATCTCTATGACAATCGAAGTTTTAATAATACTTAATAAGCTATAAGGACATTACACTAAACTGTCATATAATCCAGGAATTGGGTTGAAAATCGTGGACATTTGCCTTGACAAACCTATACAATAGCTTAGACTAGTTTTCCATCCCCTTTTGTTGCTACATCGGCCTACATCGTGTTTTAACCCACTTTTTTTCCCCGCCAAAACATTACAACGGAATAAAGTTTTATCCTTTCTAAGTGAATATTTGTCGGAAAATAGAGGTCTGTGCAACACGATATTGACGTTACGACCGTCTATGATTACCGATTATATAGATATTTCAACATTTTAATTGCGAGATTTCATCTCATTAGTGGCCGTCCTGAACAGTCATCGTCAACTTCTTAATGAGAGATTGTAAGCTATCAACTGGAAACAATTACACCACTCAGTGAACAAATAGTCGAATGTCTTGAGTTTTGTGTGGCAGAAATGAACCGGTGGCGAAATGGGAAGGACAAGAGAACGGTAAGATAAATAGGACCTAATGACCCGTAGACAATTTAATACGTACCGCCTATGGAGGATGTGACATGTACGTCGCAATCACTACTAAAGTGCTACAGGCCACAATGTCTTTTAGGGTTGTTTGGTTTTTTTTTTGGGGGGGAAGGGGGGGTTTACAGGGGTAATATTTGTCAAATTGTGTTTATATCATTTATATTTTTAGTTAAAATATAAGCTTTCGTTTGCTTCCTGTTTGACTCAAATCGGATATTCGGTTCTGTAGATATGACAGTTTTAGCCAAACGATTGACGAAAACGCAGAACATTTTTTTCTTTAGTTTTAATTCTTATGTATTTTTACTTGTTTTATTGAGTCATTCTGAACACATCTTGGCTTTTCTGACACAATGCTTGTATTTTTAAATAAAAAATTATCAAAGCAAAAAACCCTTTTTTGATTCAGAATCCGCCATGTTTGTGGCCACATACTATCACTATGTGAAATTAACAAGTAAATGCGGGCCCGAAAAACCTGAAACCGTCTGCACCACTGTTTTGGTATTCATACTTTCAACGTCTCTTAACGATGCTCCCACAATTAATAATTCTCGTGCTTGATGTGCTGATTTAATAATGCTGAATTCAAAACAGCTCTCTTCCCTTTAGGCAACCACATCAGCGGGGTCTTCTCTGGTCTTTATACTCATCCCTCCTCTTGTAATTAGGGTATAATATGCCAACGTTCTCAACAAGGAATAGAAGAAAATGGGACCAAGTTTGGCCAATGGGACAACGCACTTGTGGTTTTCTTGTGATTCTCTTTACATTTACTAACTTTAATGTGGCTCTTACTCGTTGTAGAAATCGGTGGGCCTTTGTTACGTAGCTCGTCTTTTTTGGTATATTATAGTGTATACTCTGCATTCACTTTATTTCATACGATACAGATTTTAGGTCTTATGCAATAGGGAAATATCACATACGACCTCAAACCAGTAGTATTTTTTCGGTTTGCATGAACAAACATAGGATAACTATAGTCTGAGTAATATTCGTAGCCATAACACACCCGCAGTACTCGTTTGCGTAACTGCATCTAGCGTGCAACCCAGTGGTTGGCGGGGAAGCATAATGCGTACCTAGTAACTTGAAGAAGAAATTACGGCTCCAACTATTCGCGGATGTAACACGTATGAATAAGACCATTGCCAGGCCACCTGGCTCACGCTAACTTTGGTTCGAGCCACTGATCACATTGACAAAACACAATCCTAGGGCAAATCATAATTCGGAACAGGTTCATAAGCCAAGGCGTGAACCAGGAGTGTGCAATGGTTTTGGGGGTGTATATATTATAATAGGGCTGTTTTATATTCGAGTGTATCGTGCGCATGGCTACAGGCTACAGAGCGAATAGCTCTGTAGTCATGGCGTCTATGTTCAAGGGTATTATTGTTTGGGATAAAGATTACTTTTGCAAGGGGAAGTTTCTGGATTTTGAGTTATGCACAGGTATTTAACAGAAGCATGATTGATGTGACTTTTAATAGCAGTGACGATGAAAAAAGTGGCAACGGACGTGGGCCTGCTGGGGCTTAACTGTTGAGTAATTTAGCACAACTTACAAATGTACTGATTCTTACACTGCGTAGGCCTAATATTGCATGCTTTAGCATAATTTTACAATTTGAGTGTGTTACAACTATGGGTGTCCATGACTTAATGATAAGCCTGTGGTATTGTCATGTATATAGCCAATTTAGAATTTTTGTTGCAACGACAGTCGTGGCATATAGCCTTTGGGCCTAGACCTCCAGTTTTTTCAGTCCCCATATTTTTTCAATATGAACTGAGATCACGCCTATCCCTACACGTAGACAGGTCGGAAAAAAATGATTTTCTAAAATATCTGTTTTACAAGCCCAATTTTGAATTTTTGTCCTCAGATCAGTGTATTAAATAAAAAGCACTCAGTCAAAAAGAGAAGAATGCAAAGGGTGGTTTTCATTGAAAAAAAGCAATGTTTCATGGTGCCGTTGCGAGGGACTTCACACATGGTGCAAAATTTTTGCACCCTCCAAAAAATCCTTGATCTTCAAGATCGTAAATGCAGACTACTACTTTGAACAGAAAAGGGTAAGTTTAAATACTTACCTATATCCACATCACCAAGAACTTACTGGTATTTTTGAGGTTTGGGGTGGAACTTGTCTACCTTTGCCTAACGGCCCCCTAAGAATTTCTGGAGTTTGACATGCATATTTGAAAATAAAGAAGCTAGAAAACCATTCCCTCAACAATATGAAAGCATCTTTAAAACATTGTACTTCCAATACAAAACAAATTAAAGCATAGCTGAATTCTCACCCACCTGAAATCTGGATGTAAACAAGTTGAGGGTTTAAATTCGGAACCCAAGGTTATTGCAGTGCAAGGTAAGTTTTGGCCTCCAAATCCACCATTTTGATTCCAATGGTACAATACCTACCATGAATCCCCAAGACGCTCAGGAAGAACCCCGATTAACAAAATCAGTTAACAGTGTGCTATATTGGTTCAGGAAATGGATCGAGTTAGCAAAGCACGGGGGTGCCATGCCAGTCTTTCGTTGAGATGACCATTCACATGGTGATGGGTGTCACCGCGGCAGTATAAAGCTTAGGAAGAGTCTATTCGAACCGTGACGGGCGAATAAAGCAATGTCTTCCGTATTCGCACCGTACGGTGTGAATAAGAAACCTTTTTCTTGTAATTCGCATCGAAACGGTGGAATAAGAAAACTTTTCTTGTAATTTCGCACCGTGGTGGTGCTAATAAGAATTTTTTTTTTCTTGTATTGCGACCATAGCGATAAAAATAAACGAATTTTTGGCCCGTTGTTTCACACACCGTCCAACAAACCGCGGCGTTAGAGTTAGGTGCCCTATATAGCTCTATATCAGCTTATAATTATACATGTCTTATATCATTCAAAACTGCTTCACTTCTCTCATTTTTGTGTGTGGGGGGTGGGGGGTATTTGTTTTATTGTTTTTATGTTTTTTCTTTTTCGTTTTTTGTTGTTTTTGATAATTTTGGATGCTTTTACTTACTCTACTTCTCTCCAAGAACTTTCTTTTTGTTGTATTTTTCAATCTATTTTCATCCATTTTTATAATTGTTCATTTAGTAGTTAATTATTCTTTAATGTATTTTTCCATTTTTTGTGTTCATCTTCATATGGTTTTAATAATTTGCTTTTCTTTTATTTGGCTTTTCTATTTTTATTCCTTTTTTATTTTACTAATTGTGTTTTTTATTGCTGTATTTGCATTTACTTGTATTTTTTATTATTGAATTTTGTATTATTTTTGGTCATTCACTTTGATATTATTTTTTGAATTGCTTATATTTAGTCATTTTTTTTTAATTAATTATCATTATCATTATACTTCTTTTAATACTTGATATTTGATGTATGCCTATTTTTAATGCTGTTAATTTTGTAAAAAAATTTGCTTGAAAATAAAGTTTTTACTTATTATTTTAAATTTACACTTTTTGCTATCTAATCACAATCTTGTCATTTCCATATTGTTCATGAAAAAGACGTAACCCTGGCAGGCTTGACATAAAAGGTAAAGGGTACGGATCTGTGCACACAAGAACAGAGTGCCCATCTCTCTTGCAAAGCGATTGGGGCAGACTCCAACATGTACAGTGCGCCATTATAATTGGCTCCAAATTTTCAATTTGTGAAAATGTGATATATCCTATGACAGCCCGGAATAAAATGTAAGCGCTTTGAGCTTTTGTAAGCTCTATAAAATACTTTAGCATTTCTTAAAAAAAAAAAGAAAGGCAGAACACATTGGCCGCACCGGGTTCGAACCCGCAACCTTCGATCATGAGTCAGCCGTGCCTGATCCACTGGACCATATGGACTCCTCATTGTAATTTCCCATGCTAAAGAAGACAGCTTTCCTTGATGTTAATGTTTTCACACATTCATAGTCTCTCACATCTGATCGATTTACGCTGTGACAACGGAGATGCAGAATGCTTGCTGCTGCTTTTGCCGTAATTGGTAGTTATAAACGGTACCGAGATGAATAGTTTGGTGGTCACGTGTCAGGTACCAGGTCACGGGGCAGGTACCGCGTATCAGTTTTGCCCTCTTCGGGGGCGAACCGATATATATAACTTCCGACTAAATGTTAATCAGGTCGTACTTGATGATATGACCCTCTGCCAAAGTGCTATTATTTTTTCCCAACGACAAAACCGTTTTATATGCCTAAAACAGTACAAAATTTTGAAATTAACCTTTTCCCTACTGATTCAAAAACCACCGAGCGTAACGATGACGATAATCGGTTGTTTTTTACAATGTAGGGATACGTACGTCCTTTTTACCTGAATGGTTCCCCCGAAGGCAAAATAAGAAACCAATCAATGCCGTGACGGTTCATCAAATCTTTATTTTTTTTTTTTCAAAAATTGGCGTTATTCCCATAAAAAATTCTTTTTAAGATTCAACATCTTATTTGTTCTTTTAATAAAATATTTCAATTGTCCCCGCATGATGTGAAAAAGATGGGTCCATAAGTCTACAAACTGAAGACCTAGTCATAGCCGCGTAAATACCCTTACCGTGGCCCGTATAGCGGACGGATCCCCGTAATAGTTTTGCATGCTTCAGCCACTTGCGCGCGCGGCTGCGGGGGTTATGCGTTTCCAGTAACCAATGGATACTAAACTTGTCCACTACATCAGCGACTAATAGTTTCCAACGGAATAAAGCGTATATGTTATGTAAACGCCGTAGGACGTCGTGCCATGCGTGTGTGAGTATGTATTTCGTGTACACTTAGATGATTTGCTTCTCACAGTTTCTGTTTACGGACAAAGTTTAGTGTTTCCCTCAGAAATAAAAAGGTGTTTACCCAATTTATCATTTTTGTAATAGAATTTGGTTGCCCAAATGGAATAAGAAACAACTCCACCTACTGGAAACAAGATGGCCTGCACTACTAGTTACAAAACACATTGATCAATATTGATCCTAATCCCACATGCACTTAAGATTGTTCCTAATCTTTTGCTTGGGATTTTGGCCATGGCTACAGAATTGACCTATCAATCACATAACAACATAGTAAACTCTCCAACACCCCCGAAATATGAGACAACTCTGGAGACCACTAGATCATCAAGGTAATGTGCAAATTTCAATTACAAATACAGTGTGTATCAATTTCAAAAAATTCAATAAATTAAAAAAAGCAAAAAACTTTAAAAATTTTATATTCAAAGTGAATTAAGATCAAATATGATATTGTAGGCCACTAATAAAGTTACTTGGTGTTACAACAATTTGTATGTAGGCCGCATCAAAAAATAATCAGATTCCCCTCATCAGCCCTCCTCCCTCCTCACTTTTTGGGATAAGGTCCAAACTTTTTTTATGTTGGTCCATTTTCTTAACTTAAAAATGTTTTCAATTCTGAACTGTTGATGGATGATAGCCTTAATTGTGTTATTAATCACACCACGTCCTCACTTTTCAGAGCCCACTGCTAAGAGAAACTAAAAAGTAATTTTAAAGGGGTCTCAACCGACCATGCCCCCCCATCTGTAGTTTAATAATAATATTTTTTCTGACATTTTCATATTATTCCTCTTGAAATCTCTAATCTCATTAACTATACTGCATTTGTTAAAAAGGTAAAAAGGCTTTGGACAAGATTTCGAAATATATTTTTTTTTTCTGTAGTAATTACAAATAGTCATCTAGAACTGAAGAGAGTCACCTAAGATGCTTAATTCCAAAGTTAGAGATGAATCTGTCTTTCCGTTTTCATGCAGTAAACATTTATGCACAGTACAACAGTGTCATAGGATACCGTGTATAACAACAATTCCGGATCCGGAATTTTATAACAAAGTGGTGATTTTCTATATGAAGAACTTCGATTTGAGCTTAGTTATTTCACACAATTATTAGTATATGGACTAGCATTATGTACATGCAAAAACACGATTTGTTTAAAAATTGAGTGCGCCCTCATCGGGAAATCTCTGAGTCAGCCTTTAACAAGTAACGTCAATTTATCCATACTGTGGATAACTGAAATTGACACTCGACACTACTGGAAAGCACTGAACGTTCTTAAAATGCTAACCACGTGTTGCTTATGGTTATCTTACAGGCTGAAATTCCTGACGTTATCCAACAACAAGCTAAAGTCTGTTCCATTAGAACTCTTCCTACTCTCAGAATTGGAAACACTATCACTGTCTCGAAATCAAATCAGAAAAATACAACTTGCAAACACTGAAATCAGGGTGACGTATAATAGTGGTAAGTGATGACCAAAACGAAAAAATGATCAAAATGTTCATTGACTAATATTCTGTATGTAATATTATCAGTTCGAAGCAAGACTTGATTGGGTCTTTGAAATTTGACCTATTCAAGTCCATAATTTTTATATACTCGATCTTTCCTTATTTCCCATAATGCATTTCTTGTTTTAACATAATTATACTAATATTGCAATTGTTACATTCAAACGAAAAAAATAAAACAGTGACAAAATATTGCTATGCGAAATTTACACTTGTAATCCCGTTAAACAATATCAAATGTTGTTTATATATGACCTCAACGCAAGAACAGGTGAATTTGTGCTGAAAAGGACCAAGATCCTACATTCTATTACCTCTGCTGCCCATTTTTGAAAATGGAGCATTCTGATTGGCCAGTTTACTGCCATTATCTCCTGCAATAATGTGGTCGGCAAATACAGTTTCCTTATAAATCAATATTTTGGGTAATAAATTCACCTCATGCATTCCCCAATGCATCACCCTTTATTGCTTAATATTTTGCTCCTGCTCTATGAATAGAGTCAATACCTTACCCATAGCACTAGGTGACTGTGTGATGCCTGAATGCACCTGTTCATGAAACGATCAATAATCAGTCTATTAATTTGATCTACAATGTTATAACTATATCGCAATACTTTCTGACCCTGTCTTGAATAAAACTATCCACCAGCTATTTGGAGTATGTTAAATTTAGCAAAATACTGATAGTGCCTTTAAGGAACTACGAAAAGGTTAGTACGTATTGGTTTCAAAAAGAGCAAAATAACTCAAATTAATACGTACTAACCTTTTCGTGGTTCACTAATAGTGATTTGATAAAATCAGGAATTCTAGAAAAAAATCTTTAAAAAAGTTTAGTTCTTGCATGTCTGAAAAAGTACAAGGTAACCCTCTACTACCTACAAGGGAAAGGAATCAAGGGTTACGATCAAAAAGCAAACCAAGATGGATGGCCATAGTGCAATATGTAATTACTGGATGATTTATGGCTTTTGAACACTGCTGCTTCGTTGGAAAAAAAAAATAATTAAAGGGAATTTTACAGCCGTTATCTTCACCCTTTTCAGAGTACTCCTGCAAATTTAAAAATGGAGTGCCTCTTCCGATTAAATTACTGATAAGTGTGTTTAATTATGCCAAGATGACCAACTTTACTCTGCAGATTCCAAGGAACCTGAATGGAGGTGCCAAAGTTTGAAGCAACTTGATCTTTCACATAATCACCTTGAAGAGATTCCCTCTGGCATCGAAACGGCAACCAAACTCAAGAAGCTGTACCTGGCCTGCAATAGATTGACAGAAATACCAGCTACTTGGTATTGCCCACTGGTAAGTGATCAAAATTTTTCAAATTGAAACAACATTGAAAACAATGGTAACAATGAAGATAATAATAGTTTACTTAACGGTTCCACCCCAGTGTGTATCTTTGAAAAATGTGTTGGGATGGTTGAAAATGCCAAAAACAGAGGACTACATAACACAATTTTCATTATATAATTTTCACCCAAAGCGCAAACGCTTGCAAAGACCGCACTCCTTCAACCTAGTCTGTAATCCAACGCGTGATTTAGCGCGTCTTCATCATTCTGGTGTAGGGATGAACTTGAATTGAGGGACAGGAGAGGGTTTATTTCAACATAATATAGTCCATATAGTCCTTGAAAAAATAGGCGTTTTATAAGAAATGGATCAGGGATTTTGCATTTCAGTATTTATTTTGGCATACCCGAAATCTGCTACGATTGAAGCAACGAACTTGCAAATTTTAAAGGTAACAGATGGAAATCTATAATGCAAAAACAAACACGTTTTCCAATAAGAAATTACCATAATTTTAATGCAATGTGAATAATACTACAAACTATTACAACATGATGATAATAATGTCAGTAATCACATTAGTAATTACTCTAGTTGTTATAATATGAACAAGTCGTGATACGACTTGCATTACTGGTTTAAAGACAATACATTTGACGAATTTCTGTCATGTCTGTTGAAATGTGTGGAAACAAAAATGTTCGAAGGACGAGGATGAGGTAATGGAAGGTGACGAAATGTATTTACTCGGAGGATATCTAATTGATTGCTCGTATCTTTCTTGTATCTAGGAGAAACTCGACGTCTCCCACAACAGGCCTTTCTAGCCTTCCGGATATTCACTTATGCTGCTGGAAGAAAACCAAACACTGGATTTCTTAACCTCAGCCAAAATAAGTTCACTGAAATTCCACTCACGCGCTTGCGACTGTCTGGTCTGCTGGACCTGAATTTGAGTCACAATTCAATCAGTTCATTGCCAGGGCCCTCAAACGATTGGTGTACCTATAAATTGAGTGTCTTGGATCTGTCTCATAATTAGCGTTGCGTCATATCAATACTGACCACTATATGGACACGTAGGGTTATTATAATGCTTTTAACTAACAGTACAATAGTTCATGCAATTGGCTGACTTACCAGTGACCAAGCTCTTTGAATAAATGGTCATCTTAAATATACTAATCAGAGTAATAAATAAATATCATTAAAAAACGTTTATGTATAACAAACGCAAAACACAAGGTTTCGCCTATGGTTTATTCACCATATATATATCGGCTTATCTAAAATCATAGTAAGACACTAAATGATATTTCTAACGAGTTAGTGTTTATCCTAACCAAACATAATTTAAAACTATAAGTTTTTCTATACATTTTTACACTTCACGATCAGAAAAGGAAAGAGGATCTCTCTGAGAACCACAATAAGGAATCACTAAAAAAAAACTTTCCGGTGACAGAAATATGGAGCGCGGTGTAAAGCGCAGACTCAACCTTTTTATGTGGATTCTATACCACTTTGAACTCAGTAGATGCACTCTGGTATTCCCCAAAGCATTCAATTCAACGGTTCTCATCTGTACTCTCTACTCTGGAGTCATAACAGTACCTGCTTTTCCGAATCTATTTGTGACATGAGGGCTTTGCCAGTGCTGATCTCGGGGTAAGTAGATTTTGAACCCTCAATTTTCTATTATTTTCTTAAGTAAGAACCCGAGAGATGCACATAGTGCCCGACGGAAGATCACCAGTTAGCACACTATAAAAACTGACAACAACCTTTGTTCATTACATATTGGGTACTGCCGTCAGAAAGACAGATCCAGAAATCATGGTGACCTTTGTTCCAATATCAGTGACCCACTGCTTACTTGTTACGGTCATTCAAATCAAAAAGCTTTACTAAAAGCACTAATATGGCAATGACTCATGCTTTTGGTAATGAGCATGTGAACGCACAGTTGTCATTTTTCTCGACTAAGTTTTAAATTTGAAAAGGTATTTCTATAATTAAGAAATTGATTTGATCTAGATTACTTTCTATGCCGAAAGAGTCCATTTGGTTACAAACTAATCGATGAGTGTACAATGTCATTAGAATGTATGTTTGAGTTACAAATAGTTTACATATAACCATCTCTCATCTCATATTACAATCTTGGAGACACCTAGCATGCACAGGACTATAATCTGGGCGACATTGTGAGGGCTGAATATGTGAATGGTACATATTTGTGTGTGGGGGAAGTGTGTGTTGTGTGTTTATTGCCAAACATTTGTTGCAGAAATACAACATTTTTCTAACTTTATCAATTAACACTTAAGTGACTCAGGTGGGGGGGGTTCCTAGGACCGCCCTAGAATTTGTTTTCGCGCTGGCCGCTTTAAACCCGTGGGATTTTTGGGGGGCGCCGATGGGTTTGTAATTGTTGACTTTTAAATGCGCTTCTTTTCATACCAAAAGAAGTAAAATCGGCCAAGCCGTTAATGAGTTAATTAGTGGGTCCCATGGAACCCCCCCCCCATTGGGCACTAACGGAAGTCATTTGAGATATTTTAAAATAAAATAAGAAACCGAGAACCAAAGCAATTTTTTTTTTGCTGATATAAGTTTCATACCACATACATGTAAGTACACAAGTATTAGTACCATTAAAAATAATTCACCCTTTATGTGCTGAAACAAACAATTTCAATCATGTACGTTGCCAAACCATTACTTACTTGTACAAACTCTATGGAAAATGACGTGTATTTTGCAACACTCGTAAAAATACAGGATTCTCCAAAACTGCTGGTTTTGGGTTAAATATAAGTAATTTGGGTCTTCTAGAAGAGACATCAACATAACATTGTTTTCAAAATGTTTGATGTAAGCGCAAGGCTCATTTGAATTTTTCCGTCATATTTTGTTCCCAATTTTCGCGTGTTTTGAAAACAATGTTTTGCCCCTAATTGTCACCCCAATACAAATCTCAGTTTTATTGCTGATATTGGGGGTGTCTTATGATCCTTCACATGTGGTATAAATTGCGTGCAAAATTCCCTCGGAAAAGGGTTTCCTTGGGTGGGGGGGGGGGGGTCCCATGGAACCCACCCCCCCCCCCCCCCCCCCCCCCCTTGGGGCCCCAACCGGGAATGAAAACCCCCTTGGTCCCTTAAGTGTTAACATTACAGAAATCCAGATCTGAATCGATGCCGGGCAAAACTCTCAACTCTTAAGGCTCTTTATAATATAAAAGTGGATAATCAGCAAATCAAAGATCCGCCAGAAGTTGCCCAAGCATTTGCAGTAGCAAGATGCAACACTGGCCATAAAGCGTCTGCTACGACGAGAGAAGCTCCACAACTGTCAGCCATACTAGGTGTGAAGCTCATGGATTGTAGGCCCCGAGGTAAGTTCGTGTTTGAATAGTATTCCATTTAAACTTAGTTTAGTAGATAGGCATTCGGAAATTTTTGACTGTTCCTTTCCTCTCGCTTCGCCCTCGTGATAATAGAAAGTCAAAATTTGACCTATTTTTTTTTTTTACAATCGCACTAATACAGAAGACACTATTTTCTTTTAAAAGAACCTGGCACATACTTGTTATTGTAAATATACTTAGAATAACTTAGTGATATGATAAAACGTGTTATCGATTCCAGCGTCGCTCTGATACGGGAAATTACCATGCGCTTACCCCATCCAGGTCTTATCACCATGTATTAGCTAAAAATTATATTGCAGGTGCAATTGTCGTCAGTTTTTTTTCCTAGTGATTTCAGTTTTCATTGGTTTATTGAAACTTTTTTCGCTCACAAGAAAAGCGGCAAGACCTCATTGATGACCCAAAATCGGCTGTGATTGGCCAGGTGAAGACCGCGGAGTCAATGTGAAGGAATGGCAGCATTCTAATCCAGAAATTCGCAATGGTACCCTGGCTATTGAGGAGACCGACTATACCACAGGTAAAATAAACATTGCCCTATGGTGACCAACACACTGACTGTGCAGGAGAACTCCAACAATCGATTTCGAATTAGCGAGCGCGTGTGGTCTAGTGGACAAAGCAGGACTCGTGCTCAGTAAGCGCGATTCCGAGCCCCGCCGTGGCCAACGTGTTGGTGTCCCTGGGCAAGATACTTATCTCAATTGCCTCGCCAACCCAAACGAAATCTGGGGAGCTGGTTCATTGTTCTTGGGGATATTACAATTAAGTGCTGATAGGATTATGCGCCCTGCGCGGCAGCCACCTAGATGAAGCTAAAATGATATTGACGATTTCCTAATGACGGCGTAATAATAATAGTCAACAGCGCTTGGAAACTGTACAGTGATAAATCGCTATATACAAACAGGATTATATATTATTTAATTGCAAGTTAAAAAAAAAAACTGATTACACCAAAGTTACGGGGACTTCAGTTTGCCGCATTTTGAAAAAGGTCCGTTCACCAATCGTCTTCCTTTGATTAGAAAACGTGTCGGGCATATGTCTAATGAATTTGCAGCATGGTAGTCTTAGGATATTTGGTGAGCATAGAAACCCGGGCCCGTGCAACCTGGAGAACCGGGCCTCACGTGACGGCATCGGTGATTGAGTTTTGATGCCACCACTTAAGGTCCATTCATACTTCAACGCTCTGAACTGAACTGTTGTGGCGCTGCGTTGAGTCAAAGGATGGTTTTTCTCACCATTTTCACTGACCTACGAGTGCATTGGATGTATGAATGAGACCCTTTATATTGTCGAATCTACAACGTTTTTCACTTAGTTATTTTGAATTATGGACATGCTGTTTAAACTCTAGCTTTTGCCGTAGTAGTAAATGGGTGTGCGGAACTCCATGTCCATTGCCATGCTTGCACTATTAAGATGAAACCGTCAATAGAAACGGCTTTGATCCTCTGAGCCTCTACCCCTCCCGTTCAAATCTTTCATACAGCATTTCTTATTTGGCTAATTAGTACGAATTGTAATGCAGCTTCCAAATATTGAAATTCCAGTCCTCTTCAGCCCTACCACCAGATGGTAATGGTATTTTCTTGACCTTTCAGGCGTAACAACCCCACTGCTCAACAGTGTTAAATATAACTTCTATTTTTATTCCAAATTTACCGTTTCATCACAAATTACATTTATCACAACTAATCTACTAAACTTACTACCAACCATTTACTCACTATCCGAACCATGAGGCGCGGGACAACCCTTGCATACACAGTGCACATTTTACGCCATGGGTGGGAGCGAGGAGAAATTCATCGTCACATTTCTTCAATTAGGCATTTCCGACCTTATAGGAACTATTTGAGTATGAGCCAGAAGCCGGCTCTCGCGGGACTCTAACCTGGGCCACTCGATCAATCTTATACCCTGCCGACGACGTTTTTAGCGCTTTAGAACGCCCGGCCATCTCGCCCTCATTCTAGATCCATGTTGCGGTTGGCTGAAAGTCACTGAAGTGCTGTGACCAATTGGCAGGTAGATGCTCAGGAGATTAAGAAATTGGTAAACACGTAAAGTCCGAGGATGTAAAACACTTTAAATTTATGATTTATGAAATCGTTTATGGGTTTGAGTTAAAAGCGTGTGTCGAATAACGCATGAATTGTTAATAGTGGTTCATGCTTGTCATTTATATATTCTAAAATGATAGGTCGTTGGTCACCGCTGCCGACACATCCATTTTAAAATTTGGGGATCTGAAAGGTGGTGGAAACTATAACCTTGATTCATCAGACACTTTTCACGCCTCGCACTCTGTACTTGTTAGTTTGGGATGTTGCAGAGAAAGAGTGGAATGACCAAGCTCAGGACATGGGTTCTCAACAGGTTCGACTGAAAAAAACCAGATTTACTTTCAGAATGTGGTCTTGGTCTCTTGTGATCAAAATCAGTTGCCAAAAGAAATGAGTCAGATTAAAGTAAATATTACTTTGTGAAACATCAAAGGTTAAATTTTAATTAACCTTTATGAAATTGCATATTGTAAGATTTCCTTTCTTACAGTATTTTCGTAAGATTCTTGCATAAATTAAAGATTTACTGTACATTCTTTGCAGCCCACAGCTTCGAAAAAATAGAAAAATATAGGACCTGGACACACCTTGCAATGTAATTAAGGCCGGGTCCCCACCTAGGCTGGACCTAAGCGCCTGTTCGAGTGCTACTTGTTTTGATAAATGTAATAATAGGATAAGGGGCCTGATCTTAATATTAATCTGTTTCAACACGAGCACCTCAGAGTTGTATAATAGCCGTAGGGACAAACAAATGTTTTTTGGATCTCTCCCCAAATCCGTTTGACGCCAAGACCATTGATAAGCTATCAGCAAAGCTGTTACAGACTTGCCCTGGAATAGCTAAGTGTGTGATGATGGAAGGTACAGGTCATTCCAATGCAGAACTAAACTACTTGAAGGCAGGTCATATCACACATAGGTCACTGTATGACATACTACACTTCATCCGAATAAAGAAGAATGATGGCTTCTGGTCGGAAGGGTAAACTATAATATTCAAGGCTTTGTCACTAATTGCTAGTCAAGATCAATTAAAGACTGCAATCGACTTGTCCCTGAATTCAC
>JAMKCH010025750.1:0-44640 GCA_023653785.1 Ophioderma brevispina
TGTGGAAGCTTTCATTTGATCTTTAAGACAGTATCCATTGGCTTTATCCATCTTGAGGACCTAGCTAGGTATTACATTAAATGCTCATAAAAACATCTCCCTGATTCCTCATACAAATCTCCCATTCCAAGATCAAATCTCCCAGATTCCAGATCAAATCTCCCTGATTCCAAGATCAAATCTCTGATTCACATCTCAATGTTAGCAGCTCTGGCAAAGGTCATTCAGGGTGTTATTGGATAACTTGGCCTGCTTTGAACGTGGGATGAGTTTAAGTATGGTGGTAGAATTTCACAGTACAAGTTTTGTGGTCACAATTTTGCGAGGGTTCATTTGTGGGGTCAAAATGCTCCCGGGGCCATTAATCAATAACTTGGCTGTGCTTGATATATGGATAAGAGTTTTGGTATGGTGGTAGTTTTGCCCGTACGAGTTTTGTGGTCACGTTTTCGGGGTCATTTTGGGGTCAAAGGTCATTCATGGGGTCGTTTTGGTAGCTTGGCCGTGGCTTTTACGTATGGATGTTAGTTTTGGTGTGGTGGTGTAGATTTTCGCCGTACAAATTTTTGTTGGTGGTCACGTTTTCGGGGGAGCATTTTTGGATTCAAAGGTCATCCAGGGGTCGTTCATCGGGTAAACTTGGCCGTGCTTTAACTGTATGGGATATTAGTTTTGGTATGTTGGAGGAGTTTTCACCTGTACCACTTTTGTGTTCACGTTTTCGCGGGGTTATTTGGGTCAAAGTCTGTAGGGCCATTCTGGGTAACTTGGCCGTGCTTTCATACCCATGGCTTTGCCGTTTGGATAGAAGCCCCTGGGCGCAATTAGGAGTCAAAACATTCCATATACTCATCTAGTGGGTATTCTCAGCTAGTGGGAATTAGGGGTCATTCAAGGTCAATGGGGTAACAGTTGGTGTTGGTGTATGGACATGACACTAGAGGGTGGGGTTATTGTTTGATTGGCCAACCAATCTTAAAGTGTCACAACAAGGTCATCAGGGTCATTCAAAGTCAAGGTAGGTCAAATGGGAACCTTTAGTATCCAGGCGACACTTGGTGGGTGGGGGATTGTTTGATGACGAAAATTTTATAGCTCATGACAAGGAATCAAGGGTCGTTCAATGTCAAATGAACTGCAAAACCCGAGGGTCATTCAATTCCGAGTGATCACAAAACACAGGTGGGATGGACCCAATCCAAGGACCGCCTAGTAAAAATACTATTAAAGAAACCACCGGTCCAGAACCCTTCTGGAATGCACAGAATGCCCTCTTATGGCCATATGCCCTTTTGACCTCCAATTACCCTACTTGACCTTTGACCCCAACATATCAAAACATTCTTCCAAGTTAAGTTGTATGCCGCCCAAACTTGCTCCAGATAAGACCAACTGGCCAAGACCCATGGCTATATGTCAATTGACCTGTATCATGACCCTACATGACCTATGACCCCCCAACTATGCATTCCCTAACCATCCCAATTGATGGTTCCTGACTGCATCATTGATGCACTCGTTTGGGGGGGGGAAGAACCAAATTTTTTTTGGCAAATGCACCCCCTTCCCCCTTTGTTGCCGCCAGTGACGGGCCGCCACTGCCGCGCAGTCAGTGTATGTTACTAGAATGGAACCCTAATGTCGAATTAGTACACAAATCCATGCTCTACTATACCCAACGTTTAATCTTTTGTACGATCACTGAATTAATTTTTTAAATCTGCCAATCTTGGTATTGATCCCATTTGATTTTGTCAACCATAGGCTTATACGGACCTGTACGTAAAAAAGAATCGACTTTTTGGGTTCATCCTCGCTAACAATTGTACATATTGACCCATCACTCAATCTTACCTATGGTAAGACCATGCAGAGTAGATTATATCCTTGTATTTAATCCTGCTCATTAGTTGCATGATCTTCAGTTTATTCGAGATGACAATGTATGATATACCCAATTTTTTATAGTCAATTTTGTTTCTATGTTATTTTCTGTGTAGATGATAGATTAATTTAATTGGTATAATGGGACATCCTAGATAGGCCTTTCTTTTGCATATGGCATTTCTACACTTACTATGCATAATGTTTTACGGTATAGGATGGATGAACAGTTGTTGGTTTTGGTTGGTTTCGACGGCAAAAGTGTAGATTTTGTATATGTGGTTATATTTTGGAGGTGTTTGAAGAAAATATTTTGTGTACGCTGTATACCTTATCGGTTTGTCATTATTAAGACCTTCGGGTTGGCTGTTTTCGCATGACAGGACATTGCGTGGCTGTCTCTCTCCGATGTTTTCCACCCCCACGTGACTCGTTTTAAGGCACCTTGGAACTGTTGAAAGCCATGCATTTCTGGAATTTATAAATAAGTGGTCCTTGAAAGTTGGAAGACCCTTTATCATATTCTGTAGAAAAAATGAATATATTTAAACAAAGAGGGTATTCACTTGCAACAGCAGTGGACATACTTCGGAATATTTTTAATAACACTTACAACTGCTCTAATAGATTCTCTTGCAAGTTTTAACGACAAACAACGCTTGCCTTACTTTTTACGGGTTTTAGATATTACTTTTGTGTCGCCGGTTCTCCACTACATGATTTGCCTAACATTCGACTTTTACCTTTTAATATCATCCCGCTTCGTTTAAAAGCGGAAACTGTTGAAATAAGTGCCGGTAAGCATACAATACTAAGCGGAAATCTGGAAAACCTCTGCCAGAAATTCCTTTACATTTTGACTAGCCTATCCTAGTCAAAATTCCTTACATTTGAACTAGGAATCTCCTAAAAATCGTTCAACATAGTCAGGGAAAATTTGTCAGCATCTTAAATCCCTACCTATTTGTGATCGAGGATATTTCCTTCCCTCAAACTGGCCTGAAACATACTAAAATTAATAGACATTTTTTTTAAAAAAAAACCCGAAAATTTTCTCTGCTACCATTATGTCATGACCCCTCTGATATCCGTATGATGGTGATTAACCAAGCGTCAATGTATTGCTGTAAAAGAGACTCATATACGATTGTTTATCGAGCTTGCTGCAATACAGAGCATTGTAAAGGCATTGCCCGTGGAACCTGGAGTTTGAATGTTAACTGTTTAGTGTTAACGTTTGCCGATTACCTTCACACACGATATCAAAAGCATCACTGCCCAAGTCCTCATATTGATTATACCCTAGAGTGGGCCGCTAATGAACCCTTATGGCTTTGACCCCATTTTTGGTTTGTCAATATATCTAATAAATCACTTCGCAACTGAAATGCTATGACAAACTAAAGGAACCACTGGTCCGGACGTTACTGTATCGCAGAATGACCTTTGTGACCCCTGTGCCCTTTTTACCTCTAGTGGCCCTATGTGCCTTTGAACCCCATATGGTCCAAAATCTATATTAAAAAAGCGTCAAAATGGCTGAGATAGAGTGCCCCAAAGACGCAAAACCCCCCAAACCAAAAGTTGCAGTTTTTGGCTTTTCAATGGTCACTGGTGTGGTACCTACGCAACAATACGTGTGTTTTGATTTTACACTAGAGTTTTCCACTGGATGAGCGGACAGCCCTACTGCAATATTGAGTGTGGTCCGCCGCCGTGTTTCGTGTCCCATACACTGTAGTGCCCATTGAAAAAACCAAAAACTGCAATTTTGGTTTTGGGGTTGTTGCGTCTTTCGGGCCTTCTATCTCAGCCATTTTCTGCACGTTTTTTTTACAAGCCCATGTATTAATGACAGAGCAAGACCTAGACAATAAAATGTATATTTCGAAACGTCAAATGGGTAGGACCTTGGACACAATACTGATCGAAAAACCGGTCGAGATACTTTTTGTGCCAGGGTTACACCGCATAACACGGTCCCAATTACGCGGTGCTTCAAATACCCAACCAAAGAGGGATCTATATTACCCGGATGATCTACAAAAAAGGTAAATGGCAAGCTTCACGGTGATTCGTCGTTGGGATCGTTGGTATATTCAACTCAACTCTTTTATTTTTGGATTAAAACATAACTAGGTAGTAAAACACATTTTATGGTTTAAGATGATAGTTAATGATCGAATGCAAGCCGGGTAACCCGATTACGAACGATTTATGGGGCAATAATTGCAATTCCGTGGAAGCGCCAAATGCGGCAGTCGTTAACGTTTGTTATGACCGTTTAAACGAACGAAAATACAGACCGTATGTAAACGGATATGAAATTAAACGGTAACTCCCCAGCTCAATTCTGACATCTTTTTTCTCCCGACTTTCCGATGGACCAGCAAAGCAATTTTCATATGTAACCATTTAACTGCTATAGGCTATGCTGTGTCAAAGTCAAGTTAACAATTAACTCCAGTGGTGCAAAGGGACTGGCTATTAACCGATATGAACCTGTTTGTGATTTGCTGTATTTGCCCTTTTAATATTGCTCATCATTGCTATTAATGCAAGTTATTAAGTTATAATATTTTTAGTGCCTTGTTTGTGGACTTGGTTCCCACTGACAGTTTCCCTAAACGGGGGCTGTCAGACGGTCGGAGCCCGTCCTTTTTTTTTCGGAAGCTTAATTTTAAGAGCTCTATCTCATGATGCAGTTCATGTGTTTGTAGATGGCTCCCCGTTTTCAAGTTATGAGCCTTTAAAGTGACTTTTACTTCGACATTTCATTTCCAGTCAATTTTTTTTTAATCTCCATAGGACTTGGTTCCTACTGCCATTCCTTAATAGGGGCTGCGACGGCGAAGCCCTGTCACGTTGTTTTTGGAAAGCTGTATTTTTTAAAGAGCTCTATCTCATGGATGCAGTTCATAACTATGTAAGGTGGCTCCGGTTTCAAGTTACGAACCTTTTTCAAGTTGACTTTTACTTTCAACCTTCAGTCATTCTTGAAAAAAAATCCGAAATGGACTAAGTTTCCTGTGACAGGTCCTTAAATGTGGAAGCTTTCAATTGATTCTTTAAGACTGTATCCATTGGCTGTATCCTCTTGAGGACCTAGGTATTACACTTAATGCTCACTAAATTAAAAAAAAATCATCCTGATTCTATCCAAATCTCCTGATTCCAAGATCAAATCTTCCTGATTCCAATATCAATCTTCCCTGATTCCAAAATCTCATGTGGGCCAGCTCTGCAATGTCATTCAGGGGGTCGTTATTGATAACTTGGCCGTGCGTTGGAGTTGGATTGAGTTTAGTATGGTGGTAAATTTCCCCGGACAAGTTTTTGTGGTCACATTTCGAGGGGTCATTTTGGGGTCAAGGTCATCCATGGGCCGTTAGCTGATAACCTGGCTGTGCTTTGATATATGGATAAGATTTTTTTTGGTTGGTGGTTAGTTTTGCCGTAGGTTTTTGTGGTCACGTTTTCTTCGAGGGGGCGTCTTTTGGGGGTCAAAGGTCATTCAGGGGTCCGTTTTTCGGTAGCTTGGCCGTGCTTTTACGTATTGATTGAGTTTTTGGTGTGTGGTAGAGTTTCGCCGTCAGTTGTGTGTCACGTTTTTTTCGAGGTAGCATTTTTTGGATTCACCGGTCATCCAGGGGTCGTTTATCGTGTAACTTGGCCGTGCTTTGACGTATGACTGAGTTTTTATGTTGGTAAGTTTCACCGGAACCGCTTTTGTGGTCACGTTTTCGAGGGGTTATTTTTGGAGTCAAAAGTCATGTAGGGGGGCCATTATTGGTACTGTGGCCGTTCTTTCATACCCATGCTTTGAACGTATGGATATGAAGCACCCTGGGCGCGAATTAGGAGGTCCGAAACATTCCAGTATACTCATCTAGTGGGTTGCTCAGCTGTGGGGATTAGGGGTCTGCAGGTCAAAGGTCAAATGAGGTAAACTTGTGTTTGGTGTAATGGACATGAAACTTGAGGGTGGGGTTTGATGTTTGTTGCCACCATCTTACAGGGTCACAACACGGGTCCATCAGTCTTCAAAGTCAAAGGAGGTCCAAATTGGGGTAAACTTAGTATCCAGGCGAAACCTGGTGGGTGGTGGCGATTGTTGATGAAGAAAATTTTATAGCTCATGACAAGGACATCAGGGATCATTCAAGGTTCATTAACCGCAAACCCTAGGGTCATTCAAATCCACCGGTGATCGCAAAACCCAGGTGATGGCCAAATCCAGGACCCCGCCTAGTAAATACTTTAAAGAAACCACCGTCCCAAACTCGTATTGTATGCACAGAATCCCTTTTATGGCCCATATGCCCTTTTGCCTCCAATACCCTACCTACTTGACCTTTGACCCCAACACATCAAAACAATCTTCCAAGTTAAGTTGTATAGCCCAACTTGCGCAAGATAAGCCACTGGCCAGACTCATGGCTATATGTCAGCTGACCTGTAATGACCCCTACATGTGACGCTATGACCCACAACTATGCATTCCCTAACCATCCCAATGATGGTTACTGCAATCATTGATGCACTCGTTATAAGAGACGAAATGTGATTGGACAAAATCATGCATTGATATTTGTCATTGGTCGGTGCCGTATGTTAATGAGTGTCGTGGTGTGGGGGGGCTAAGAACGTTTATCGCGGACGTTGGATTAATCAGTTTATGGGCGGGGTGTGCATTTTTTTTCGTTAGAAACATTACTGCATTGGATTTCATGCATATTACAATTTTTTTGGTAAAATATGTGGCTGCTGTAATAACGTTTTATGATTAGGTTAATGTCTGGTAGATTTTTGTTTTTCGTGCATTGTCAAAATCAATGCACTGGCGTTAGTTTGACGAGACTCATAATGGCACGCGCCCTGCAGGCTCGTGCCATTATTCATCGTCAAACTGACCGTGCGTGCATTTGATTTTTGCCAATGCACTCAAAGCTAAAAATATTCAGCCAATAACCTCTAGCATCTGTTACCTACATGGGCTTTTTCCATTGAAAGATGTTCTCCAAGTTGTTTACTGAACTGTCCAAAGCTTCTTCACATGAAGTTTTTAAACCCCTGTGTTTGATTGGCTAGACCGTTCGTTAATACATATTTAGCCAATCGTAAACATGGAAAGAAAAGTTTGAAAGTTAAATATAGAAAGTTCTATTTTGATTGGGTTACTCAAAGGTTTATCAATTCCATACCTTATGAGCCAATTAGAGAAACTGTAATAAAGGTAGTAGACCTCGGGGTGGGGGAGGGGGGAATTTACAAAGATGGTGAAGGCGTATTAATGAACCCATTGTGGTGGTGTTTTTGTCCCTCAAACGTAAGCAATTCACCAAAAACTTTATTTTTGGATATCTTAGTTTGCAATGAATTTTTTAATTTTTTTTTTCTGTCCTATTTATGAATACCCTTCCCCTGATATCAACCAATTTTAATCTGCCCACGGCTTCATTAGCATCTTCTTCCCGTCCCCCCCCCCCCCAAAAAAAAAACCCATCATAAAGAACCTTGGCATTATATTTGGCTCGGAGATATTGATAACATCTGATGTTCGGCTTCTATAACGTACAACCAAAATGTACCACTTCATAATAGTCTCTTCATTTTCCATGTTTATAATAGGGGGTGTCGCAGGTGATTTTTAGAATTGTTTTTTTCCAGCTTTTTATTTTTTTAAATGAAAGATCTTGTCAAAGAAACAAATTGACAACCAAATTATTTCGAATGGTAGCGGTTTGGTTGATTTTCTGGCAATTTTAAGGTGCTCAAAAATCGCATTTTTCTGTCTGTTGGTAAAAAATGTAAAAAAAGCCATATTTGAGGATTATTACTCCAAATTCACTTCAGATCTGGTATGATGAATAGTTTTTAATGGGAGTTTCTACTTTGTTCTGATAAAATCCCAAGTTCCTGAAGAGTGGACCAGATCGTTTGGGAGTACCAGGTTTTTTGAATTTGCCAAGTATGCCTATTTTTTGGATTACCCACACTGCATTGCGGCATATGGTCCCCAGGTGAATTCAACCGGTTACAAACACTCCTATGGTGAGTTATTACAGAAATACCAATTTATATGGCTTTTTTGAAATGCCCATTATATATTAATTCTATCAAAGCATTGAACGAATTTGGTATATTATTCATTAGTTAATGCTTAAAGATTGCCTGAAAAAAATGGCCGAACGTTCTTCAAGCTTAGGGTTTCTTTGCATATTCATTACCATATTAGGTAAAATTAGCAACCATTAAGTGGATTATAATGGAGGGTTTTGTGCTCCACAAGTAATTTAAAAACATAGAAATAACCTGACAAAAGTAGTTCTACTGTCAAATTGCAAAGACTACATTTTTTTCACTCCATACATGAATATGGGTAATTCCATTTTTTCTATGGGGAACTTACATATACTCCCAGAAACGAACTAGCTGTACGAACCACTCAATTATGAAGGAAAATTGGCAGCAGTTTTGCTTTAGCAAGAATTCCTATTTTTTGTATATAAACCATTATTATGATAATAATAACCAAACTAACAGGCCTCATGAAAGCCTGTAAATCAATAGCATAAATACATAGGTTCTTCCTGTCATTGCCAACTTGCAAAATATAACCTTGGGGATTTCACCCAACGACGTTATTTAGTCATTAATTTGTCCGCATGCTCTCGGCAAGCTGTGAGGAATGCAAAACAAGGAGTAGGCAAGGAGTTTGGTACACTGGATATATAGAAAGAGTTTTCAAATGATTTTTATGTTTTTGTGTTTGTTAATTTGTTTAAATATGTTTACAAATTGTAAGGTTAATTAAATAGTGGACATGAAAGAGGTCATCAATCAACGGACTGATGAGATCTTAGCTAAGGCACCATGCAAAAGTAACGGTAGGTCAGGTCTTTAAGAGTGTGTGTGTGATGTTGTGGGGGGGTGTGGGGTGGGTGGTGTGGGTGGGTGGGTGGGTGTTGTGTGTGCGATGCATGTGCTTGTATGTGTGGTGCATGGGTCCCGGGTTATGGGTGCATTTGTTTTGTAAAGCAGGAAATGTGAAATAGTGATTATTGAGTGTGTGCATGGTGTGCAGGATGTTGGAAGTTAGTATGAATGGGTGGCATACAGTATATTATGCAATGGCATAGTTTGTAAATGGAAAAAAAAAAATTACATCATTATCCGGCCGACGTCCCAACAGCAAATTTAGATTTTACATAGTCTTGCATCAACATCAACAAGCTTAGGCCAGGAATATATGGACAAAGTACCTGTACATTTTCAATGGAGAAGGTTAGAATATCACTATGTATCTAAGAATATCAGATTGAAGAACATGTTTATATTTCACTAGCGCTAAAATAGTTATTTTTACTGCGCAAAACATTGAAACCCGCCTTTGAAAAGAAATGTAAATAAACAAACACTCAGCCACGGGACACCGTATCTAGCTATAACCGCCTGCCACTGCCCGACACGGCATACATGCACTAACCCTTGTACTACGTGCGTGATAAGATTATACGCAGGCCAGGTCTGTACTGACTCGCGCACATTAATGCAAGCAAATTATACTCATTTTGATCATGATTTCCACCTTATTTTCATGTCAAGACACTTTAAACATTAATATTACAAATTATGCCTACCGCGGTCATACAATAGTGATAATATTGAGAGTCTTTCACGAGAGCTGTTTGGAAAACACTAAACCTCCGCATCCAGCAGCATACACGCGGCATGACGTATTACTGTATTCGATCCATAGTGCCCGGGGGCTCACCCACGGGTCACTCTCATGGGCATCTGGCACTCTGCGTTGGTCGAGTGCAGCTTCCTATTGGAAAGCGTAGGGAATATATGGAAAATATGGGCGGGACAAAATGTTAAATCGCACCCGGATATCGACCTCTGACCTCAATATGATCGATAGAAAAAATTAGCTTACAAACTAGCTTCTAACCGGTATACTCACACGGCTTGTTTTCCGGGTAGGGAAGCCATAATAGAAATCAGTGAATTTTTAATAAAATTTAAAAATATTTCCCGTTATGCTAGAAGCGAAAATTTTCCGCTCATAAAACTTGAAGTATGTACTAAAATACTGATAAACACCAAAAGTGACCTTCTTTGTTTTATCCGGTGCGATTTGCCGAAGAACACTGCGAGTGGAGGACAAAAACGGGGACCAATGCACAGCGAGTGTAGGTTTTCGCGGTGGACTAAACCGCTGGTGAGTGCCGCCTTCAAACCACCAAAAATGTTTGTTAATTTGGACTTTGGTCCATTTTTTCCGATATCTTATATTATATTCATCCTTTCTGGGGAGTTTTCTCTCATGAAAGTTTTTGGCACCTATTGATCATAGCCTCAATAATTAGAGCATTTTAAAAATTGTATTTTTCGTGATCGCTACTACTTGCATTAGCGCAGATGTGTAGTTAACGGGCTCGTACGTGTGCAATGAACGGACCCCCTTTTATAAATGTAAGTGTATCAGATTATGGATAGCACTTTGTTATAACACATAAAGCCCTGTTTTTACAACCGCAAAGCAGCTGCAAGTTTAAAATAAAACCACAACATCAATTTCCGATTTTCTTCATACACTCAATATTTTTTTATTTTCATTCAAGGTCATAGCATTAAAATTGCCAAAAATTGGTGTGATAGAGATCTACGCTTTGATACAGAGCAATATGCAACTGAACAAATAAAATTTAAATTCCAAAGTTTGAAATGGAATGGATTTTGATGCATTGCTTCCAAATGGGGTTTTTGAATGAAGTCCAATCTTGTGGAGTATGGCCAGAATTTGGGAATTTTCACTTTCATGTAAATACAAAATTATGCACACTGTGTGGAAGAGTAATACCGACCTTGGTTCAAATTGTCACTGTGCGATGTTTAGTGTAGAAGTGCTAATTGCTTATTGTCAATGTCCTATCACATTTTTGTGCTATTATTGATGGTTATATTTAATACCATTAAAAAAAACAGTTTTTTGCCTCTGTCGAGACTCGTAATTGATCATTGTAATTATAAGTTTAATTGTTGTAGTTTATAAATATTTTGAGTAACTCTGCGACAATGGTGAAGCATTCGTAAGTGCCTGTCTCAGAATTGCAGAGGGTGCTGGCTATAAACTCTAAAAGTACTGGTAAATTCCCCAGAAATAAGCAAAACTTAGTCCATCTGGGGACTCATTTGACATATGGAGGTGTCCTGAATTTTAAAAAATATATTTATCAGAAAAAAATGTGTAAGAGTGATAACTTCTGAATTGAAAACACAATAGATATGCAAATCTCAGAAGATACAAACATTGATGGCATCAAAGAGATTTGATTTGATATTACATTTTAAATGAACAAATTGAAAAATATCTTGTGCTGTAATCCTTACTTAGGCCATTTGGATGACAATTCATAATTTAATGTGGTGAATTATAATATTCTTTGTAAGCAATATGGTGCACACATGCTTGACCCTGTGGTGAAATGCAGGGGTTTTTAATTTTAAGGTGGATGCTGCATGATAGAAATTCTTCGAATTTTCTTTAAAATTTGATATAAGGTATTTTCATTGGTGCTGATTCAAATCCCTGTATAAATAGGGGGTCACGGACTTCGTTTTCGGGATATTTGCCGTTATAAAAAAACACATTTTTTGGCCAAAATTTGACACATGTTCTATTGGAAATGTGATAAAAGGGATACTAAATCGATCAAGCAAGAAAACCCTCCGGAAAGTTTTCTAATTTTTAATTATGGCAGGTCCCCACCAATGCGTCCACAAAAATAAAATAAAAAATTGGGGTCATGGAACTACTCTTTTTTCGTTCTTCCACCAAATGTGACACAAAAGGTTGCTAAGAGTTGTATTTTGCTTTGGGGCACTGTTTCTGCCAACAGCGTAATTTTGACTTACGCCTCACGCATCACCGGAGAGCGCAAGCGTATCGGTTGCGAATAGTAGCGTATCGACTCTTCGTAGGTTGACTCTATACCTCGCTGATGGAAAGACCGAGGTTATTTTCCCACCTTAAATGAAAAATCATTTCATATTCATTGTTTGCATTGCCTATTCCTCCGCATTTCAACCTTTTGGCTCTATGTTTTTTTCTTTTTTATCCTTGCAAATCGTATGGTTTGCTCCGCTTTGCTATAACAGGTCCCCGGGACAGTGTTCGAAGAGGCCACGATTGGACCGGGCCCGAGCGGAATTCATGCATTATTTTAACAGTTTGTTTTCATTTTTTCTCCCCTTTTCACTTTTTTAAAATTGGTGTTCTTTTTTTTGCTTGGGTTTTTGTCGTTAGTGTATAATATTTTACTTTTGGATTTTTTTTAATGGTTTGAGGTTTGTTTGTTTCGAATTAATGCTTTTAACCTAAATAAAAATCAAACGTTTGTTAGTCCTTTTGCTTTTTTATAATCTATGTACCGGTAATCACAGGGACATTCAGGAGAGGTTAACCTTAATGAAAAAGTAGCTAAGTACCCTATTTTCACACTTTCTGAGTTTGCCTGTCAATAGTTTAGCTATCTCGTTCCCGACTTACCCCTGAAATATAGCTTTCTACTGTTTTTAAATTCCTACATCAAAATAATCCTTAATGTTTTATTTTGTCGAATTCTGAAAATTTCAACGAAGCGGTCCCCATGGGAAATGAACTGATACCACAACAAACACGCTCAGAATGGATGGAATTTTCAGCAGACAGCCATTTTTGGTTCTCTATGGGACTTCGCTGAGCGTATTATCAATAGCAACAATCACTCTGAATAACCCTGTTCTCAATCTTCAACCACATTACTATCGATCTAGACACATTTTCTATGTCATCATGATTATAATCAGTTATAATCTCTTGATATGACTGCATGTACAAATAATAAACTATTAATATACAAGATTGTTTATCTCGAACTGTTTGAATAAGGAGAACTGCAAAGCATTTTTCTACAAGCTAAAATCAGTTTTTGATTTCATCTACAATAATTATTTTGATTTAACATTGATATTTATGTGGGTTCATCATAATCAAGCGCCCACACATTAATGTGTAAATAAATGACTAAATAAATAAATAAAATAATAAGATAATAAAATAAGATATTAAAATACGTAAAGAAATAATAATAAAGGGCCTGTCTCGTTGACAATGCGCGTGTTTTTCTCCACTACCTTGCATTCAAGCTTTGTCAAATTGGGGGGAGGTTGGCATCAACAGAACCAACAACTTGCAAAACAAAAAGGCATGTCGCAGTCCTATAAATTTTTCAAACAATCTTACCAATTGCGTTCTAAACAGTTCGTGCATGAAACTAACTTGTTGACTTATTTCTCTTTTCGTGCCTCTATAGATTGTTTTAGAGGCCTTTTTGGTGTGCTGACATCCAACCAATATGGTGATGGAAAAACCACACAAGACCCTTTTTTGGAAAAAAATTTCGCGCACATGAAATGGCGCAATATACTACCAATATTTTCTTGCGTTACCGAATTCGCAGAAACTTCCTCATGTCGCGAAAAAAGGACTGATTCTTTGCTAGGGCTTCTACATCTACTTGGAGATCCCTTCGCGTAACTGACCGTAGACGGCTGTGCACACGATCATGCAGCGCTCCACCTTAATTTGTGTTTGTGACATTTATTTGTTTTGATCAAATTTACTTACCCTCTTTTTACACTAAACCAGCCAAGTTAGTTTATGCATTGTTTTGTTTTTTCTTTCCAACCAGCTCAGTACAGGGAACTGATGTGTTGAAAAAAAGTAAGATAGCCTTACTAATCAGCCTTAAATCATGTGTTCGTATTGGCGGGAAAACAGGCATACATATTTACATCTCCACCCCCATATTTTTTGCAACTCATAAGCTCGACCAATTAATTGGGGCTTAATCGATCCAATTTGGATATCAGACTTGGGGTTAAGGTGCAGTAGGGTTTCCTTCATGTGTGGTGATGTCAAAGGTCATGGACCAAAGTCAAAGGTCAATCTGAGGTTCTCTTCAAACGGCATCTTGCTAGTGGGATGATGCAATTTACTTGCCAAGTATTTTTAAATGTTATATGGCCTAAAATGAACAAAATAAAAACATGGACTGCCTTTCCACACAGTAATAAACCACTTAAAAAAATATGCAACAAACACATACAATGTTAATAGATACATGCATAAAGAATAAAATTCATTGAGGCACATGCATAATGACCCATCCCAAAGTTTCATGAAAAATATTGTCTACAAATGTGATTTCCACTCCCCCCCCCTTCTGAGTAATGTCAATCATCTAAATGAAATCTATATCTATTTTGGAACATTAACATAATATAACAACATTATTTTTTTAACTTCCTTCCTTGTTTAAATTTTCCCACAACTGTATTCTTCTCTCATCTCTTTTTTGAGGAACTATTGCTAAAGTACTTAAATGCGGTGAACCTTACTGGATGTACATGTTTGCATGAACAGTGTGTATACTGAGGTGGTCGGGCCTTAAGGAGAAATTGATGTCGTAAAAGGGCAAAGTGGCTCATTAGATAGATGCATACAGTCTCCAAGATCTTTCTGCATCTCCATTTTTTCACACTCAACACAGATAATGCATATGGTGTCTGTTTTGTCTGTGTTGACACAGGGCGAGGAGAAATGGAGCTTAATGCAAACATGCACTAAATATAGACAAATTTATGCTGTTAACTCAAGAAACAACCTGGAATTTGTATGTTCATGCCTTGTTGCTTTCCGTTAAGTTAGATGACTGATATTGATCGACTCCTGCAGGAGTGACAGATGTTAGAATGAAGTGTCTGAAATCTGAGCTGCATACTACAGGGGTTGTTTAAAGTTCATTTGATGAAAGCATTTTTATGTTAAAAAGAGTGTTTTAAAGAATATATGCACCTGTTCTGCTTAAGAACCAGATCTATTTGCTATAGATATTGACCGTATCGTTGAAACCAATTGCAACATATATTTGGGGGAATATATTTATTTTTAATCCTGTGCTTGCAGGAGTCGAGTAGTCAACATTCAATTTTTTGTAAATGAAATTGTTGAAAACATACAAATTTATTAGCATTTATTAGCATTTATTAGCATGAACAATGCATTCAGATGAGGCCAACATGCCTAAATTACTAGAGGAGGATAACCAAATTTAATTATAATGATCATCTTGATTGAATGACCTTGACCCCAAAACCCCATCTGTAAAATTCTGCACGGATATCTCAATCCTTTTTGATGGGGGAGCTAAAAACGTGATTTTTTAAGCTGCATTGAGTACTCCATAAAATGGATATTGGTGGACTCAATGGGGTAGACTTTCGCATATGACATCCAAAGCAAATCTTTTATCCCTAAGATTTAAAAGAACTGAGAAAAATAGTAGCTTTCTTCAGACATCAAAGTTTTGACCACCACTTGTAAAATCTGAGGTTCTTGGGATTAGGCTATTTTAGCGATTGGGCAATGGACCTTCAAGTGGTTCTTGGGTTCACTATACTACTAAAAATGAGATCTCTCCGTCTCACTGCGAGTCTGTCCGGCTATGCGTTTCGTTATGCTTTGGCATATGGGCTGATATTTGGTATGAAGGTAAGGGAGGACAGTCTGACCTTTGTTTACAGGATTTCAGATTGACCCAAAAGGTCAAAGGTCATCTAGAGGTCAATTTGCATAGAAATGCCCTATGAACGCCAAATTTGGTCACAAGGGCTGTTGACCTGAGCACACAACAAATCTGAAGCACTGATCTCTATACAATGGATTGGAAACCTGGGCTTCGTAATTGAGGCACTGACGGCCATATTGGTCATCCAAAAAGAGCCCAAGCAGGTGGTTAAGAGCTGGTCATTTATACAAAATTTGTTCCCATTGAAATGTGGATAAGCGACATAACAGACTACAGAATCAAGCCAATTCAGTGAGCTCATAGTATTTGCGCGTATGGGATGGCATGTCTCTAAAACGTGCACCCGGGATACAACTTCTGTTAAACAGGTGTCTCTGGAATGCTATTGTGTTCGGTAGACCAAGATGTCCGCCCGTTGCTCTATTCATTTTTTTTTTTTTTTTTTTTTGGGGGGGGGGGGAATGCACTAGTTCTCTAAAATATTTGAAAGATATATAATACTAACTAACCATGGGCAAAACATTAACATTTTACCTGCAAATAAGGAAAGACAACCATGATACATTGAATAAATTAGTTTGTGGAAGATAAATAACTACATCGATATGTCCTTTAGTGAAAAATATCACAATAATATTTTTTCTTTATAAAAAAAATTGGATTTACTGAATTTATTGAAGTAAAAGAAATGTAAGATGTACTCTAAAAATGTGTGCAGACTACAGGAAGCAACATGTTTCCTGTTTGTGCATTATCATGAAATCGGTTACAGCACAGTTACCTTTTAATACTTGACATCAGAGGGTGTTTTGAGTCAATCCCACAATGCACCAGTTTTAGGAAATTTCACCTCAATAGGGTCATGTGATCACATAAAAATCCTATTAACACATAAAAACCCTGACTTTAACGCTCATTTTAGCTCACAAAGCGTTAGTACTTAGGGAATTTTTTGCATGATTATGAAATGTCTTGTGGTTCTTAAACTTTTGGAACACTTTTTATCCCTAAGTACTGACATGTGTTTAGTACGGTATATGCACATTGCTATGCATCATGGGATTGATTCAAAACACCTTCTGACTTGACATGTTGATAACCATTACATTATAACAGAATATGAGGGCAAGGAGTGGTGAAAATGACTACATAATGACATTGATTTGTTAAGAACACCTTTACTTTGGTATGGTTTGAAGTATAAAGTGACGACGTGTGTGTATACCTAGAATCTGATTAATAATTTGTGGGGCAGGAATTATTTCAAACACAAGCACGCATAGACGGCGTGAGCCAGGGAAAAGATCGCACCTTTAATACCTTGTATACACAGCTGTTTGACCCCATGCAAATGGTCTTTTATTTTCAGAACAATTTTTAAGCAATGGCGACACAATTTTGACAACTAATTTAAGTAGGGACATGCAAGAGCTATTATCTCTGCAAAAATCAGACAAATCCATTGCGGGAATCTTGCCATATAGGCCTACAAAGGTCTTGATTTGTATGTTATAGCGCCCTCTATATGCCCATTCTCCATAGAAAGACGTGGAAAACTAGATTTTAAAGAAAAATCATATTTGCCCACAATGAAATTTCTTCAAATTTACACAGGATGTACTTAGTGGACTAAATAAATCCAAATCAGTTGTCAAAAGTGTGTCGCCGGTGATATTTATTGTTCTGGTTTTGTCATAATAAATGAGACTTTCAAACAGCTGTGTATAATTGGTCCAAGTATGTGTCGAACCACCGCGTAGCTTGTTGCACTTAGATAAGGTGTGCATATCTTGTGTCCAAGTAATTTTTAAGCCAATTGTAGCGCCCCCTTTTAGTTGTAGTGTGCTTGTTCTTTGTGTACGTCCATGCCTTGCCTAAAAGTCGGTACAAAGTCTACGCCCGCGTTGCTACTTCGTACCTTGAGCTGCACAGAGTATTTGCGAATACTTGTATATTATGTGGGTTAACTAATTTTTGTGGTACCTGAATTACACAAGTAAGTAAATTGAAAATAATTTTTTAGCAAAGTGAAATGTGTAAGTGTAATAGCTATACACCAGTTTGCCAAATAGAAAATAATCACATGCATTCATACGATTAACTGTACAGCACTATTTCACATTTGCAGCTTGTTTTGAATTTGCAGTCAAAGCAAGCTAAACACGCTACCCCATGGTTAAAAAAATATTTTTGCATGCTTTCAAACGAATGCTTCCAAATTCAGCCAATAACCATCATTAAATGCTCCCATTCACACTGACATGTATGCATGCCATTTATATTTTGAATACAGAATAATTCTTGTTGATGTGCAGTGACGTAACCCTTGCCCCCCCTCACCAACAACTGTGTACAGTGTCTAGGAGAGAAGGACCAAAATCTTCCCCCCTTAGAAAATGCCTCGACACCCCTCTGCCCCCCAATTGCAAAGATCTGGTTACGTTACTGCTGATGTGCTTCTGATTGGATGTACTTTTATGGTCCGTTCATACTCCATTGACAGACGTTGGCTGATGCTGGGTCTTTATATCTTTGCATGCGGATGCAATGCACATACGCGTGCATTAAAAGCATTTCGATAGGCTAGCATCTGCCAGACATCTGATATGAAGTATGACCCCATCTTATTGGGTTTCAATTGTTGTTGGTTTGAATTTTTATCCAAACTGAAATTTACTAATAAGTGCAAACACAAAGCTCTACTGAATATCATATTTGATTGTGTTAATTTGTTGTTGACCGAAACGTTTCTTTTATTTTCCTTAATGTCTTTATCCACGGATTATATGAAGCACATGGGATCCTACCTTCCGGATACAGCCTGCACAACTCCAACAGGCCATGGCAAGGCACACAAGGAACTTATTTGCCGGGCGCCGTAACTGGCTCCCCAGCGTCAGCCTTCAAATGCAATGTCAACATGAACAGTTCTATCCCTCTGAATCAGGGTCGGCTCCAACGCCGGCTCGGGCGACGAAGCGGAGAGGGACGAAGCCGGGGCGTCGTCGACGTCAGTTGCAATACCCGCTAGGGACGATGCAGAATCTTGGGACACTGTGTCCGAGGTTTATTGCACTGGTCGCCCTAGAAACTGGTTACCCAGCATGCCCAGTGTGAATCTGAATTTACTGGCTCGTTTCCGAGGGCAAGGAAGCGAGAACAGTAGTAGAGAACCAAATGGGACAGCATCTTATAAGGGTGGGGGCTGTGTGACGACAATATCAGAACAAGATGATGATCACATATCTTGAAGAGAGTGCCAGTTAACAGTGGTATTTTTTACACAACTCAAAATTTATGACAATTTCTTGTGATCAAGTGCTGATGGGTTGCTAGCTATTGTCAAGACGTGGAAGAAGTACAACTCAAGAAACTGTGCTATGCCACTTTATTGATGCACAGATGGTTACAATATGTTGTGACATCTCGAAGTTCTGCTGTGCCAAGTGAAGAATTGGTTCACTGTTGGTATAGTAGAATCGATTTTATACATTTAATTTGCAACTTGTACATAAGTCAGATACACATGGAAAAAGTCATTGTATGGTCGGTGTGTAAGGAGTAATAGTGGTGCTGCAGATTGGTGGAATGCAGATCAAGATCCTCAGATCCTCATCGGCTGTGTTTTGAATGGAAATAGTCGGCATATCCCCATCAAACAAGTCAGATGATTCATCAGCCTGTGGAGAGGATTTTGGCATGCTTTTAAATATAGATTTTGGCCAGTAATATATATGTTAACGAAAGTGTGTATATGGATAAAAGGGGTGTTGGAATGTTATCAACATTTGGGCTGTTCCAGTATACCAATTTCAATTGTTTTCCGTTGGGGGTGTATGGGATACATCATGAAATAGTTAAATAACACTGTTCAATATAAAAATGCATCCCTGTACTCTGTTCAGTCTTAAGTTTGAGAATGAAGGATAGCATATCTGCAAATGCACCAGTGCTTTGATTGTGTTGTATTTGTTTGCGTGCACGGTGGCTGTGAGGACAGTGTTGCTGACTATGCTCACTTCAAGGCTGTCCAGCCTAGAAAATATGGTGATATCACCCTTGAGCTTGAGACCAAACAAAGTATAGATGAGGTGACATCAATGTTTACAAACACAAGTTACCACCTGGTCTAGGGTTGCAAAATTCCCGGGAATTTTCAGAGTGGGAAATTTCCATGGAAATTTTGGGAATTAACAGGAATTTATGGGAATTTTAGGAAATTTTCGGGAATTTTCAAAACAATCTTTTGAAATTGATACAAACTATAAGGTTCTTTTGTTCATATTAGGATCTTACTCTCTACAACTGAAATGCTACAGATGAACATACAAGCAAATCAAGCATGTTTTAAACAATTGAGAAAATGAATAACCACCAACTCACTTTTAAAACAATACATGTTTGGGTCAGTTTAATTTCTATTCTATCACTCACTGGTCATGTAGTTTGTATTCTTTAAACCATTCACCTTGAGTTAACCTTAGATTTAGTGAGAACTTATCTTCAAAATCAAATGAAAATTTTCAGTAGAAATTCAGCCAATCAGCTGATTTCACATTTTATGGAAATCCAGATTTGGTTTTTTTATTTTGTAGCCCATTTTGGGTTGATTTTACGTGCATATGATCAACCCAAAATGCCTCTGAACAGGCTACAAACAAATAAAATTGAAATTTGGATTTTCCCAAATCTTAAATTAGCCATTGGCTGAAATTCTCATGCATGCTGTAACCTTTTTGTGTACTAATTCTACTTGAATACCTGTTCATTTGCAACTGGTTTATAAACCATGATATCGTGCCAAGTTATTTGCTTGCAAATTATCAGATAAGTAATGATTAGGGTATAATGCTATTAAAACAATGACATTAAAAGGCCTTGTGCCAAATTCAAAGAAAAAAGTGGAATTGATATGTTTTACAAGCAGACTAATTAGAAATGTTTACACTTTAATATTTTTTAATATTCCTTGTTATTTTAGAATGTAATATCGTTGTGATAAATACAGTATCATAAAGTAGAAAATTTAAATTACACTTGAACAAAATGACATTGAATATAATTGCCAGATTTTAGAAACTACTACTTCAATGAGTTTAGTTATAGTTAAGGCTTACTAAAGGATGCACTTTGAAAAATTACTAGATATCTTGTCTGGGGGATGCTTAATAGAAAACTATTCAAAATTGCCAAAGTTCAAATGCAAATTAAAAGATCCCTAACACAAAAATGTATTTAAAATATGTTGAGTATATAGTCCAAAAGAAACAAGACCCTTACAATTTTTTGTGGTAGTGAACCCAGGAATGCGCATTTGATCTTTGACGATTTTGGCTAGATTTCTAAAGAGTGCCCCTTGGACTAGATACCTTTGTTTCTGACAAAAATCTGAAAATACTACTATACTTGTAAAACTAAAATCCTATTATTAATTGGCCTGTATGTCATATTCTTAATTAGCACAAAACAGTACCTAATTGAAAGAAAGGCCTAACAAACTTGGTTTTAATTTTTTTAAATGTTGTAAAATGTTTAAAACTTAATAAATGCCAAAATTGAAAATTCCCGAAAATTCCCAATATTCCCGGGGCCTTCAAAATTCCGGGAAAGTTTCCAAAATTCCCGGAAACTTTCCACCCCTTTGCAACCCTAACCTGGTCTACTGACATGCAAAGAATATGCCCATACAGTTAACAGCATTCATGCCTGATTGAGCACAAATTTTAAAAGCACAAGCCCTGCAGGTGCTCACGCATACTGCGGGCAGTGCTTTGTTCGTTGCCCAGCGTTGACGTCACATGTCACCTCATCTATAGTTAACTAAGTTATTAAAAATTGTCCCCAATGGACATGCATTAAAACCGGATATTTTCATTGCCTAGAATATTCCCCTAATTGTACATTTAAATCTTAGTTTTGCAGCTTTAAAACTTTATAAATCTGAAAAATCAAAACGACTTCAGGAAGTTATCATCTAGCAGTTGTGTGCTTCAGTGATATAATATTAATAACGTGGCATGTTTCTACAATTTTTTTAATTGTCAGAGCTTTTGAATATTAGTGAAGGTATCTAAATTTTTCAATGGATACACTGTCAATAGAGTAGCGTGATTGCAAATTTTTGAGGTTTGAAACTCAGAAGGGCGGTGTCATGAGAGTCAAATTATTGATTAAATTTGTTAAAAAGCCTTTTGTACGTGGGTACACACAGAAGCATGTGTGTGAGGGTAACATGGGTTAACCCTTGTCTACCGAAGGGGGAGTGGTTGCCACCCCCTTCAGGTTTTTTTTGCCCCTTTTTTGGTGCCAAATTATTTAATGTAATTGTCAATTAACATTTTATACTCCTTTTCATGCAAAACAAACATTTACTGGGGTATAGGTAAGAAACAGGGTCATCCCAAAGCAATGGGTAGGGGTGGCAACCACCCCCCCCCCCCTTTTCTGGAGATTTGTTACAAAATAGCTCAGGTGGACGAGGGTTAAAAGAACCACAAAACGGAGTACATATTGATCTTAACCCTTTGAAACTACTGGTTGATTTGATTGGATAATTCAAATTGTTATATGATGTAATTATCCAATCACAGACATGATAAAAAAAGCTTTAATAGGTGCATATAGGTCTATTTGATTGGATACTCTGATGTCATATCATGTCATCTCATGTCCATAGTCATGTAATAATGCCAAGTCAATAAGCTTTTTAAATAGGTGGTAGACCTTATAGGGGTGAATGAGAGGCCTATATCTAACACAGAAAACAATGGGGGGGGGGAGGGGGAGGACTCACATTTAGGGCAAAAGAGACAAAATATATGGCTGACAAAGGAGCTGGACATAGCTCTTTTAATATCATTGACTTTACATTGATAAATAGGCTTACCCAGTATATTGGCACTGTTTTGTGATCCTAGTACATCTGGTTTTGTTCATGATTCACGAAATAACTTCAAGAAAAGGTTATTTCCAAAATTTAAGTTAATTCTGATGTTGCATTTCGATGTTAGGAGCGAATTAGTTGTATCGCGCAGCCCCATAGGCCACTGTGTTGTAATTTCTGTCCGTTTACGGACAGAAAATACAAAATTGCGATTTTCTACTAGAGTAGATTGAATTTGCACGTAAGATTAGGCGCACATACTATACATGAGCCAACGGTTCAGATGATATGAAAATCTCACTTTCAAGGCAAATCGGTAAGGGATGAGCTGTGGATCACGAAATGCACCTTTGATATCCTGAGCTCTACCATTCTTCTACGGTATCTCTGATTGGCTCATTACATTTGATGACATGATATAACCTCTGTAGTACCCAATCAAAATAGACCTCTTTATCCTCTGTACAAACCAGTAAGCTTTTCTTATTAATGTCTCGATTGGCTAAAACATATAACACATGGATTACCCCGATAAAATCAAGCAGTAAGAATTCTCTTCATGCGACACAGAAGTTTGAGCTTTAAACCATTCCAGGTATTCTGTCGGTCGGTGTGATGTCCACAAATTGGAATTCTGCCACCGGATGGTCCAATTAAACGCTCTCCAAGTTACTTCCTGAGTGAAGATTACCTTTGGCGTGAATAATGAAGTCCACAAAATCGCGCTTTGCAGCAAAATTACTCTACTGAAATTATTTCTTTTACTAATATCAAAATTATATCCTGCTGCTATCTCAAAAAATATCTTGATCAGATCAAAAATCATTACTATAGAAAACTTCCAGCACCGCATAGACGTCCCATAGTAAGTTTCATGCCAGTCGCAGAGAGTGTGTGTGTGCCAAATTCCACAACTGCGACCGACAGAATAGTTATCTTTTTCTATGGTTGCTTTATTAAGGTTATTATGCATGAGCTCCTGGAACCATTATTGAATTGCATTATCTTAAGAAAGACTCCATTTTGTATGTTCTGCAACAGTGGCTGTCTTTTGAGATATTGCTATACAACAGTATTCCAGAAGCTAGATTCTGATCCGAGTACGTAATTGCACACGATTCAGTATGCACGCTATGCGTAACAGTAACAGGCTAGGCTTCTGCCACAGCACATGTTTAAATTGCCATGACTTGGGAAGTACTAGTATTTAAGTGGTGGCTGTTTTTCACCCATTCCTTGTAAATTTAATCCAAGCATTTCAAATCTTATCCAATGTATCTCATCTGAGTGGACTCTTATTGGAAATGTGGGCACTTAATGGTTCAAATATGGTCTTCTTCTTAGCGTGTCCACAAGTCATTCGTAATGGCTTGTGGTGGTGTCAGGATTTATTCAACTGTGTAAGCTGATCCGGGGCCGCGTGTATCTATTAGAGTGCCCCTTGGACTAGATAACTTTGTTTTTACTGACAAAAATCTGAAAAGCTACTATACTGTAAAACTAAAGCCTTTTTAACTTGCCTGTCTGTCATATTCTTAATTAGCAAACATACCTAATTGAAAGAAAGGCCTCACAACTTGGTTTTATTTTTAAATGTTGTAAAATGTTTAAAAAACTTAATTAATATTTTTAATTTTTTGAAATTTCCCGAAAATTCCCAATATTCCCGGTGGTCCCGGGGCCTTCAAAATTCCGGGAACGTTTCCAAAATTCCCGAAACTTTCACCCCTTTTGCAACCCTAACCTGGTCTACTGACATCAAAGAATTGCCCATACAGTTAACAGCATTTCATGCCTGATTGAGCCACAAATTTTAAAAGCACAACCCTGCAGGTGCTTCACGCATATTGCCGGGCCTGGGGGGGGCTTTGGTTGCGTCAAATGCCCACGTTGAAACGTCACCATGTCACCCTCCTCTATAGTTAACTAAGTTATTAAAAATGTCGGCGCCAATGGACATGCCATTAAACCGGAAATATTTTCATTGCCTAGAATATTCCCCCTCATTGTAACATTTAAATCTAGTTTTGCAGCTTTAAAACGTTATAAATCTGAAAAATCAAACGACTTCATGAAGTTATCAGCTAGCCTTTGTGTGCTTCAGTGATATAATTATTCAACGGTCATGTTCTCTTCTACAATTGTGTTTTAATTGTCCAAGCTTTTGAATATAGTGACGGTATCTAAATTTTTTCAGGATACACTGTCATAGAGTAGCGTGATTGCAATTTTTGATGTTTGAAACGTCAGAAGGACGGTGTCATGAGAGTCAATTATTGATTTAAATTGTTAAAAAAGCCTTTTGTAACGTGGGTACCCAAACATGTGTGTGAGGGTAACATGGGTTAACCCTTGTCTACGCGAAGGGGGAGTGGTTGCCCACCCCCTTCAGTTTTTTTTGCCCCTTAATTTGGGCCAAATTATTTAATGTAATTGTCATGTAACATTTTTAATACCCTTTTCATGCAAAACAAACATTTACTACTACTGGGGTATAGGTAAGAAACATGGTCCTCCCAAAGCAATGGTAGGGTGGCAACCACCCCCCCTTTTCGGAGATTTGTTACAAAATAGCCAGGTGGACGAGGGTTAAAAGAACCACAAAACGAGTACATATTGATATTAACCCTTTTGAAACTACTGGTTGATTGGATGGATCATTTCAACTTGTTAGTAGGTATGTAATTATCCAATCACAGACATGATACGTCGAACGGCTTTAAATATTTGCGATATAGGTCAATTTTGATTGATACTCGATGTCATATCAATGTCATATCCATTGTAATAAGCCAATCAGATTACTTTCGACGGTGTAGACCTTATAGGGGTGAATGATAGGCCTAATCTAACCAAGAAAACAATGGGGGGGGTGGAGGGGGAGGACTCACATTTAGGGCAAAAGACAAAATATATGGCTGACAAAGGAGCTGGACATAGCTCTTTTAATATCATTGCCCTATTACAGGGAGAAATAGGCTTACCCATTATATTGGCACTGTTTTGGTGATCCATGTACATCTGGTTTTGTTCATGATTCACGAAATAACTTCAAGAAAAGGTTTTTCCAAAATTTAATTCATTCTGTTTGCTTTTCGATGTTATGAGCGAATTTATTCTATCTCGCGCAGCCCCCTAGGCCACTTTGTTGTAATTCTGTCCTTTACGGACAGAAATACAATTGCGATTTTAAATAATTGGAATTTGCCACGTAAGCTTAGGCGCACATACTACACTGAGCCCACGTTCAGATGATATGAAAATCTCCTTTCAAGGCAATCGGTGGATATGCGGTGTATCAACGAAATACCCCTTATATCTAGTATCTCTGATTTGCTCATTACATTTAGACATGATGTAACCTGAGTAACCAATCAAATAAGACCTTATATAGGGTACAAACCATTAAGGGCACGTTGAGATTTTTTATATCATCTGAACCGTCGGGCTAAGTATAGTATGTTTGCCCATCTGACTGCAAATTCTGCAAGAAATTCACAATTTTGTATTTTTTTCCGTACAGTGGTCTATGGGAGACTTTAATTAGAAACATTTGCTCTTAACAAAACACCAAATGCAAGATCACGAATCAACAGGGAACTGAAATTTGGGAAAAGCTTTTCCAAGATATCTAGCGAACATGACAAAACAGAAGAGGCAGACGCACTAAATGCACCTTTAAGCTTTCTACCCTGTCTCTGATTGGCTAAACATCATATAACAACCCAATGGATTACCAATAAAATCAGGCAGTAGATCTGGTGTTAAATGTTGTGAATTACAAAATTCCTTCTTATGCGACACAGAAGTTTTGAGCTTTACCAGTCACAGATAGTAGTTTAGCTTTTTCGAAGGATTGCTGTGTGAGGTGTATATTCCGGACCCTGAACGTTAGGGAAAGGCATTATCTTAAAAAAATGTTCTGCAACAGTGGCGTTCCGTTTGAGAAATGGCAATACAACATAATTCCAGAAGCTAGATTCGGATCCGAGTAGTAATTGCACACGATTCAGTATGCACGCTAGGCGAACAGTAACAGGCGAGGCTTCCTGCCACGCACATGGTTTTAAATTGCATGACTATGGGAAGGACGAGTATTTAAGTGGTGGCTGGTGTTGCGTTCACAGTCAACACCAGTCCGGGGAATTTAAGCCAAAGCAGGTCAAGCTTATCCAAAGGTATCTCATCTGAGTGGACTCTTATTGGAAATGTGGGCACTTAATGGTTCAAATATGGTCACATGTAGTGAAAGAAGCTGCAGCGAGTAAGGAAAAAATAATCAGGTTACTGCCTCTACATATAACATTATATGTACCAAGTTGTCTATTAAGATGTAAAATCGTTTGTAGAAAGTGCTGCTACCCATCAAATTGCTGTATTTTTCTACTTATGTAATTTGTGGATTTGTGAGGGGTTTTTGGTATTTTTTCAAAATTTCAAATCAATAGTTAACTAATTTTATTCTTGATTAATTCTGTGTCAAGCAAACCATGCCTAAAAATAACCCCCTTTGTCTTAGAAAGACCGGGAGCATGTTTTGTGACAAGTGCTATAACATGCCCTCCATTAATGTCGTATTAATGGAATGTAGTTGTTGGTTGTGGACATGCAAACATCCTTCTATTAAGCTATCCACAAATATGAGGCGCCAGAACGGTGCTTGTTATCAATAATGGGTAGACGGTTTTTTTTTATTCTTTAAAGGTGTAACTAGAGATTTCAAGGTATCCTCCATATTGTGTTATATTTAGTGATTTTCATATAGATTAAATAACACTAAAGATTTTCTGACTCTTGTATTGCTACAGAAAATGTCTTAAAATTAAAACATAATGTTTATTTTGATTTCCTTTCATTTTTATTATAAACCAATTAATATTTTGGCACTTGGCCCAATAAGTAAATTCGAAATCTACCAGTTTTTGTACCAAAGAAATAATTTCAGCATAATCCTTTGGGAGATGGGGCATATTTAGATGGAACCTTCATCAGTGCCAAAATCAGGCTCTAAATTTTTACTAGGGACAACCTCATATGTGAAATCTCTTGTACAAAACCTTTAAAATGATGTTTGGATTGGTTAGTGCAGTGTGTAACAGGCTGCAGCGAAATGAAATATCCTGCGCATCAAACATACCCCATATTGGCTTTGTGAGGGAAAAAACATCTACAGGAAGGAGTCAGGCCGTACGCAACAGGATGTATTTTATGGTGGGGTGCGAGACTTCGAAAAAGTGGCCCTTTTTTCGAAAAAGTGGACCTTTTTTGGTAAAAGTGGCCTTAACCGCACTAAAACTGGTCCGTTTTTTTGACCTTTTGAACATTCCATCAAAAATGACTTTTCCTTGTCAACAAAATTTTTCTTTTCTTCCAAAAAAAATGCATCAAGGTGGACTTTTTGGCCTCTTGTGGAATTTGGGGGGGGGGGGGGTGTGACCGCCGAGGGTAGATTTAAGATCTTTTTGAATAAAAGGCGGTTAATGTCGCAATTTTGACAAGACCATCTTTTTTTTTTCTTTCCACCTCTAACCGGTTTATGGTTTGTTGTTCAAAGAATCTTTTTGAGTAACAAGCCTTCACCTTCCTCAGCAAAAAACTTGGAGAAGTTGAATTCATACCATGAATAATCCAAACATGCCCAGTCTTTGTACCAATGGTTTTTTGAGATGGCATCTCACATGACCTGTGAAGTTTACCTCAAAAGCCACTGTCTTGTGTTATATTATCTATACAGAATAGGGTGAAAGGGTTCGGAGCCTTTGGTACCATTTGACGCAGTTTTGATAGTTTTAAGTTTTCTGTAATTTCAGTACACGTTCCCCTAGTAAAGTTAGGTACATATACATGTCCAACAGGTATACCTATCTTTACCTAATTTTAATGATGTGTACCTAGAACGGAGTGTACTTAATCTTGGGACCATATTTTTAACCCATTTGGCCTCTGAAAATCCAGAATTTTGGAAGGCATGCAAACAGTACAAGGTTACCTCAGCAATTCTGAGGAATATACAATGTAAAAATAGGATTCCGTCAAATTATTTAGGTGGTTCAAATCCAGTCAATTCACAATGTATGAATGGAGATTGTTTTGACAACTCCATAGCAGGGAAGAAGAAAGCATTGCATCAATTCCATCGGGATAAGTTTTAGTCCTTGAAAGATCACTGTTATATATTCTGGACTGTGCTACAAGCAAATTCATAAGACCTGATGTATGTAGAAACTGAGTGCATTTTAATTTTAAAAAAAGGGTAAGAAGACTTGATTTCATATAATGGAGCAACGCAATAGGTAAAAAGTTCAAGAAGATAGAGCATTACTCCAAACTTACAATATAGACCCCCAAAGGTTTAAATCTGCATTTGGTACACTAATTGGGATTTCCCTCCCGTTGGCTATAGTGTGTTTATACCTTCGAGTCAGTGAACGTTGGTGTGTAATGCAATTGAATTGCGAGCGTTGGTTGAAATCGTTGGCGTACGCACGTGCGCGTATAAGGCGGTGCGAAAATATACACGTTAAACACCTGTCCTGAATGCTGTGACGTCACGTTACCCCCAATAATGTAAATAAATGGAGTATAAAAGCTTTTCAGGCGACTTGTGATTGATAAAGATATATTTCCAATGTGCTCTGGCTAGTTTGGGAGTCAGAGTGCCCGAGTGTACCCTGCTCTTAACTTTGCAAAATACGAGGGTCAAACAAATATCACAGTAACAAGACAATCAGAGCTGCCTTATTCTGCATCTATCAGTTTCACAGTTTCATTGACAATCAAAAACCCCCACAATACATCTTGGTTTTAAAATGATACCTTAATTAGGTCACATGACCCAGTATCCAATCATAAGTATGCAAACACCCATTTGCATGGTAAACCTTACCTGAGGCAGTTTGTTGTTCCCCCGCCCCGAACGAAGTCGGAGGGGACTATAATGTGCTCCGTCCGTATGTCCGGCCGTCCGTATGTCCGTGAATAAAAATGTTAACCCTGGAACATTTGGGCATATCTTTTTGCGTGGATGAGCTAAGTAGCCAAACTTTGGTAGATTGTAGGGGGCCCCCTACGAACCATGTAATTCATTCCCCCAGGGTCCTCCCCTGGGTCTGTCAGGGTTAAGGGAAAAAGGTCAATATTGCACAGAAAATGTCAACATTAGATTTATCAGGAGTTCCGTTAGGGCTACAATGATGTACTTGGTGGAAGAAGCGGTGAATGAGTTTTTGAACTGATTAGATTTTTTGGGCGTAAAATATGCTAATTAAGTATCTAATTTGCATATTTAAGAACATTTTCGCAAGGCTTGTCCACAAATTATCTGGAGTTTCATAAGACGTATAATGATACGTAGACTTTTGGAAGGAAGCGGGTTGAAGAGTTCCTGACCTGAGTTCGCACTTTGGGCGTATTTTGGGCAAATTACATATGCAATAATGAGCACCATAATTATAATATGCAAAATTCGGCTATCAGTATATTTTTAAAACGTGCCTCGAACGCAAAATTCCTTCACTGCAAAGCCTAATCATGGTGCGCATCTTCGTTTGCCATTTGAAAGTGTGGGATATATGCGGCTTCAGTATTCAAATGAGCTAAGTAAATATGCATAATTGCTGTCTTGTTAAAACGGTACTCGGATATACAAAATTCCTTCGCTATGTGGAAAGACCAGTGCGGCCATTATCTTTTGTTATGAATCGTAATTGGGTCAAAGTGCTTGTGGGCCAATTAACGGGGGCCATTTCTTGATGCAATTGATCTAATTAAGTATGCAGCCTTGCTGTATCGTCTGAAACGGTAATTGGATAGCAGGGGGAGGGTTTGGGTGTCGGGTAGGGGTGGGGGAGAGGATGGGGAGTGGAGGGGTGGGGTGTCTCGGGGAGGGGTGGTGTGGTCTCGGGTGAGGGGTGGGGTGCCGGGGAGGGTGGGGTGTCCGGGGAGGGGGACGGGTGGGGTCAGTATTGTAGAAGTATACATTGTAAAGTTGCATGTAATCACATGCTTGTGATTGCGACATTTGGCGGGACATTTTTTAACGCATCGCGTAAATCCAAGTTCGCCTTGTTTTGATCTGAGATACTTGATGGGCCTCAGAGTAAACCCAAATATTTACATATAGTACACAGTCAAAGAAGAGTACTATGCAATAGGGAATTGGCTTAATCTCCTCCCACCTTGACCCCTGTATTTTGGTATTAGCTGAAGGTAAAAAGGATATAGTATGTGTCCCCTGACCACAAAAAGCTCATGAAATACAATGGCGGCATCAGGAGGCATGAGGGTTGCCCCCCCCCAAAATGTTTTTCTTGCTCCTCAAACCAGAACTCCTGGTTGACAGGAATTTAATGCAAATAGAATGTGTTCTAAGTTCTGTGTCCGTAACACCCAGCCCTGACTTACTTCAAGCCCTACACAGCGTACACAGAAATGATGCAGGGGGTCAATCAGTTGATGCATATGTGGTGTGCCCTGGATGTCTGAACTGTGACCATACTTGAGACATTGGAATTGTTAGTGATGTATAGTTTTATAGATAAGGCTGCCAGTAGAGCCATGAAACCTCTGTACCTCATTGCTGTACTAGGAATTTTTAATAAATTAATACATATGTGTATCACATAATTTCACAGTGAGCAACGGGCTATTTGGGCTATGGTTTATTTTTATCACATATGAGTAAGCTACTAGGGATGTTTGCAAACTTTTACTCGGTGTGTATGATTGCAATAGTGAACTTTTACACACACAGATCCCATACTGCACTGCAATTGGATTTGACATCTTAATGATGTCATATGACTTCCCTTGATGTCATGTGACTTCTCTTGTCATATGACTTCCCTTGCTCTTCCTTCAGCATGCAGTGGACTCTTGTTCTTTGTATACATGGGTAAACATTGATACTTGGGGCATTTTTTGTTTTGATCACTGAAGTTGCTACTATTCTTTTAAGCATTTTCTGCTCAAATGTACCGGTGTAGAAGTAATTTTAGTCCGCTGTACTTGCAGTCCTGCTACAACGGTAAAGAATAAGGCACTTGATTCAGTTGACTCTTCACGCAACGTTAGTTTCACGCTTTATTCAGATGTCGTCTATGGAGCCCGAACTGTGGCTCCCGGCGGAATTTACATTCACACTGGTACTGTTACTAGTTATAGTTCTGTGTAGTCAAGGAAGTTAAAAGGAGAATGCATAAATTAGCTGTCATCTTTGGCACCCCAAAAGCAGGTGATGTACCACTAGATTTTTTCATTACCTACTAAATACTTTGATTTTATAGTGAAGCGTTTTATAAGGTGAAAAAAACTGATGGTATAAAGTGCCGGCGTGGCACTACATACACGCGACCTGGTGTCTGGTGGTCGTATCCATTATTTCCGTATTGTATACTATTTCAGGGGCGGATCTAGGATTTGAAAAAATATCAAAATTACCGGGGGGCTGAAAGGCTAAACTTGTCCAAAATGGGCTGATTTTGCAAGATTTTGCAGAATTACCGGGAGGCACGCTTGTATTTGGTTTTGTCTGAAGCATGAAGTAACAATACTGGCGTATTGTAGATTGTTCCAACATTTGGCACACGTATAGTCAAAGTTTGAGAATACTGTGAATCAAAGGCAATATTGCATATATACACACGTCGTCACTTCATACTTCAAACCAGGCAAAGTATTTGTGATGAAAGCAAAGGGTTACCAAGTACAGTTTTTGAAAAAAGTATGAAGTTCACCAACTCCTGTGTGGATGACAATCCAAAATGGCTTTGATGACTAAGCATAAGTTGTGCATTCTCCTTCTACCCCTTGAGTATAGTACAAGTGCATTGTGGTGTATATGGGATTGCTTGAACACAGTTGTTGCTATTCCACTAATGTTACCATTGAAGAGTCACTTAATTTAAGGTCAGGTGACCAAATTGCTTCCTTTCAGTAGCTACATAAACAGCTTGCGTCATAATTGAACCATCGCTACCATTAGATGAGTACCATGTTGTTTGATGCTGCATCAGTTACACAGCTTTTCAGTTTGTGCCATGTTTCTTTTCAGATCTTTTTGAATGTATTTGAGATAATTTGAGATACATTTGTGAAATGGCAAGATAAGTGAAATATTATATAATTTTGTGAATGGACAGTTATACTTTTCCATTCGTTCAAAGAATACCGATGATATAATAGGAGCCTTTAAGTAGTGTTATTTTGATGTACAAAATTGATAACAATTGGAGATCCAAGTCACACCACTCGCAAGCAAACTTTGTTAATGCATTCAGTGTTTTTGCGTCAGTGTTCTGTAGTTTCCCAGATAACAACTACGCTAAGCCATTCCCACTTGTGGGGATGAAAATATATTTGTGTATGGCATTTTGTATGCGAGTTTAAACTTCACCTTGTAATTCCTGTAACCCTGGCGTGTAATATGAACAACAGAGACATAGAGCAGTAGCCAAATTCTGCGCATCTGTCAATTGAGTTCTTCGTTCAGTCTGACTGTCATCATGTGTGGTTATTATTTTGGGAGTTGTATGTCAGTGGTGTGATACCAATTCGTAATGGCAATGGGAGGAACCCCAAGAAGCTTGGAGTACTTTGGTCTTTATTTTGTACAATTATAATATTTTTTCCAGTTTGCCATCAAAATAATCAAAAGTCGAACTGTTAAGTGATTCTGCCTGGCAATCGACCCATAACCTCTGGTTACGTGACACATACCGTAACCACTCGGCGCCACAGGAGTCGGTGACGTCAGGCAGATGGGATTTGATAAGTACGCAAATTTTCAAATTCTGTCTGTCCAATCACTTTTTGAGTGCTTATCAAGTGGGATCACTTCTCCTTTGATTATTTCAACAGTGAAATCTGAAAAACGAAACTGCTATGTCATCCCATTGTGTTAGCTTCCTATTTTCCTCTTTTTTGCAGTGGGTTTTATGGAATTTTGTTAACTCAACATTTACTAAACTCGAATACATATGTAGAAATGTTTATTAATACAGTTCCTTATATTTATTATATATAGTTGCAAACAAAGATGGGCAACTCATGCTAGTGTGAAAAAACTGTAACAATTAAATACTATTGAAATATTGCAAAAACAGTTGTTCTTTCTTTGGACCAAGGTATGGCTGAGTGTGCTTTCAGCAGTTTAAACAGCTGAATCAAACATGAAAGCTTGCTGTAGTGTGCTATACAGACATTGCATAATTATTGGCATACTTGAGATACAGTAATAAGCGCTTACACTAAATTCACACTCTGTTTAAGTCTCATATTATACCAAATCCGAATTAAAAAAAAATATCAATGACGACAAAGTTTTACATCACCCCCCCGCACCCTAATTTGGCATTATTTAATCACTGGCTACATCTGTGAAAATTTTATGAAGATTTCATTTCTGGCAATGTGGTTTCCAGTAAAATTTAGTTTTTACACATCTTTCTATGGAGATTGGTCAATAGAGGGTGCTATACAACATACAAATCGTGACCTTTGTGGGCCTATAGACAAATTCCTGCAATGGATTTTCTGATTTTTGCAGAGAACGTAGCTCTTGCAAGTGTCTACTTATATCAGTTTGTCAAATTGTGTCACCATGCTTTTAACTTGTTTCTAAAAATACGAGACAATTTGTATCGGGTCAACAGCTGTGAATTGGATAGAGATGAGTGCAGAGGTACATCCTCAACCATAAACTTGATTGCAGAGGTACATCCTTCACCAATAAAACATTGATGTTTCCCTCTCCTCCTGGCCAGAGCTTTGCTCCTCAATTCAGTATACAAGTATCAATCAATGGGATGTTCAATTTTATTTTTTAAAGTGTCTGCATCTAGTTTCTTGTTTTTTAATAAAGTTTTTGTCATTTTTTGCTTCAATCAATGTAAATTGAATCATCCTCGTTCATGAAAGTTTGATAAGTGTCACTTAAATTTGAGATATTGTTAAATGTAGCATAATTATTTTTGTAAAAATATTTGGTAAATAACATTAAAAAATGGATACTCGTATTGGCCATGGGGTTTCATATTCCTTACACCTCTGGTGTGTAACCATGTCCCCTATTCTAACTTGAAGTTGTATTTTACAATCTTCCAAAAATTTACTACCTAGGGCCATTCTTCGGTCCCGTTTGTGACCAAAACCGTGATTTTTTTTACTTCAACCCAATGCTGATTTTGTCACTGTACCAAATCTGTTATTCCTTTGTACGTTTATTAATAACCTTGAGTCTAACCTAACCAAAAATTATCCCCTCACTTGATTGGTTATTTCATCATGGAGCGCAAATACAAGATTCGGTCACACGTTTGTGAACCATCAGATGGTCACACACGGACCCAACTTTTGGGGGCACCATGACAAAATAACATCTACCGAAAAGTGAAACATTATTTTGGTTAGGTTTGGCCTAAAGGTTATTATAATGTCAAAATAGTTATAACAGATTGGTTACGTTGCAAAACATTGGAGCTGACAGTAAAAAATTGCGGTTTTGGTCACATAATGTACCGAAGAATGGCCCCCTAACACAATAGCCACAAGGTGCAGTTCACACTTCACAGTCCAATCCTCGAATGGGTTGTGACAGAACAAGACATTTTATGCTGCCAAACTATTGTGCACAGAAAATAAAAGCTGACAATTTGGTCACCTGACCTTAAATTAAGTGGCTCTTCATGGTGCAAATGTTTTGTAGGGGGCAAAAATGCAATGTGCCAATAGGAAATAATCACCTCCATTTTGGTCCCAAAAGGTTGTCAGGGTCTAGAGTTATTTTATAGGAGGAATGAACATAAGGTGTAATTTAGAACCAGAAAATAGTGATCACTTATGGAATACTAATTTTATGCTATATTTCAGCTTTTTTCAGCTACTTTTTCAAAACCCCACTCACAGGTCTGCACTTTTTGTTAATGAATCTTTTACTTCATGATAAGCTACAACTTCAAACATGTTTCCTATTCTATGTTATAACAAATTATTACAATGATAAACAAGTAAAAAATAAGAACAAAATTTAGTCCACACAAGATTCAGCTGCTCTTGCCGGGAAACATTCAAAATACGGTTTTGGGCAAATTTTTCAAAACATGCCAAATAATGAATTTGAACATTCATTGCCCGTTTGGTCACCCCAGAGGATAAGGATTGCGATGTTTCATCTCGCAAAACGAAATGCTTTTTAATTAGAAAATGATTAAGTGCTGTATATTTCTGGACTTAAAAAATATACAGAACATACTGTTATTTGCATTTCATATGTTTGTATCAATTTTCAATATGGTGATAGGTTGTATCTGAATATTTAGTTACTATTTAACCATGTATTTTTACTGCCAATTTCTGTAATTATTTTGATGCATAAATGTTGTGGTTTGATACGACTTTGTACACCACCATCTTGAATTTTCAGTTGGGCATAAAATAATTCACCAATTGTTATAAAGCATTGTGTACATGTAGGTTTAAATGCATTGGTATGTGCAGCATTTAGAAAGTTTCAAATTGTGCTGTTCCTTCTCATGTTGTGATGCAGGTATTTTGGAATTGAAATGGTGACCTTTGTATTTTCTACTTGAAAACTAGAATGGTGGTATCTGCAATATCTGACTATAATTATCAGTGTACATGTAAAAATGTATTTGGTGGTGGATACCATTAGCAAGTAGTAGATGTTAGAAGTAGGGAGTGTTGATAAATGGACAATGCACAAAGGTAAACGCTCTATTAAGCAAGATTCAAATTTAAAGGCACTATCAGTGATTTGTTCAAACAGAAAATCAAAAAAATCAGATTTTTGCATGTGTGTAACAAGTTCAGGTATCATAACATACCTCACAAGTTACAGGGCTGAAAGCAACCTAAGGACAAAATCCAATATTTTAGTCATTGTCCTTACGGACACTTACTACAACACTTAATTCAATGGGATTCATATTTTTGGACACTGCTGTTTTCTTCCTTTTCTATCAATTTTTCGCTTATGAGAATTCTACAGACTTATTCTTCACTTTTAAGCTATTCCTGCAAATTTCAAATATGTGATGTGATCAAGCAAAATGAGTCGGAAGTCACAAGTATTGATTATGAGATATAGCCAAACAAAGGAGAAAATGTATTTTGTGTCCTATTGTTTTTTCCACCCTTCAACTGATTATATCTTTGGAATTAATTGGTCAATTTCAATGGGGATTTCAGCAAAATGTAGCTTTTTATCTGATGCATACAGCTACATGAAAAAGTAAAAATCAAATTTGACCGACTTCAGACTCATTTTGCTTGATCGCATCACATATGTTGACTCTTTCAGATGAATCACTGACAGTGTCTTTAAAGGGGGTGAACTGATCATGATCCAAATTTTCATGTTTTATCCTTCACATGGAAGAATATAACCAAGAACATCCGATTACAAATTTTGAGTTAAATCGGCCCAGCCGTTTGGGCTGGTATTCTGAAAGGGAGTCTAACTTTAGACCTGGGTTTAAACCATGGTTAGTCCTACGTGAGTGGACCTTTTTTCTTTCAAAATACTGTAAAAGTCAAATGTAATGTGTGAGAAAATTCCTCATGGATGGCCGTTCTGCCCATCCATGAGGAATTTTCTCACTCATTATAGCACATTTTAGAGTATGTTGGAAGGAAAAAAGGTCCACTCATGTAGGACTAACCCTGGTTTAAACCCAGGTCTAAAGTTAGACTCCCTTTCAGAATACAAGCCTTGGATAGTAGAAGCAAAAAGTATACTAAATTGGCATATAGAAAGCGTGTATTAATAAATGTGGTATACTACACTTGTGAGACGTTATTGTTCGTAAAATCAAAAGGAAACATTTCTTGGGCCTAAAATTTCACTGGGGTAATGAAAAATATGAACTTTGTTCTGATAGCAAAATCAACATTTTGATGGAGTAAAGTGAGGGACAAGGTTGTCGATCGGGTTACATACCTTTAACAAAATACCATATTAAGTGTTTCTATTATGAAAAATGTAAATGATACTGGAAATCTACATAATAATTAAGGATTGACATGGAGCAAAGTGCAATCTATTTTTTTCAGTGTTTTTTTGCAAGGGATAGAGTTAACAAAATTGTACTTTTTGAGTCATTTTTTCAAAAATTATAAATTGCCTTGTCTGCATGTAAAAGTGCATTCAAATATTTTTTTACCTAAAATGCTACAATTTGTTATTTTGGAGCTCTTGTAAAAACAAGTTGTCAGCCTGAAATTTTTTCATTCAAATGCATTCAGACCCGTGACTTTGTTAAAACAGGAACTTAATGCAATGCTTTTGTATACATGTATTGTTCTTAGGGGTATTTAAGTTATTTCTGAATATATGTCATGCAAAAAGTTCTTAAATGTTGCATGAGAGAAATAATGCAGCTTGTATGACATACAGTATTGATTTATTTTTGTAAAAATTGTTGGATAATGCAACCAATCGGTTTTTTGACCGAGATGAAAAATTTTTTTACCTTACAATTACTTGTACTAACCTATGTATGGCTGCCTGCACTGAAACTTCAAGAGAAGCCGAGGTGTTTTAATTTTATGTCAATTATCTTTGTACTCTATTATAGCGGCTGCAGTACAATACTCATTATGTATACACTGTATATAAGTCAAATATGCTTTACTCACACTCTTGTGTAATATTTACGATGTTATAAACAAGGATAACAGTAACATTTCATCTTCTCTTGTGGTTTGTCCGTCATTGCTTGTATTTTAAGTACGGTTGGCCATAAGCAGGGAACGCCCACACGCTTCGATGAGAAGATATAATAGTGGATGGTTATGTATAAGCTTGACTGTTTTACAGCCTCATAAATGGGAATCTTTACTTCAATTCCGAGTCTTCCATTGTACAGTGTACTGTGGCAAGTGGTGAATATGACTGTTTTTCCAGGCCTTTAACAAGAATTCACTATAATTTTTGCCAACTAAAGTCAAATTTTCTTCCCCTCCCCTTTTTTCACAAAGACTTTGACATTTTCAATATAAAAATGTTGCAACTACGCATTTATATCAACCATCACCCCAAATTTTTCTAAGTTCACAACTGAATAATAGTTTGTAGAGCTGCATGCACAGTTTTCATATAACTTATAGTGGAGACTATTTGATCAATTCAATCAAATAAGGAATAATTGCGCAAGGTAGAAACCATGGCTCCCAGCACACCAGCATATCAGGGCGGCAATTTTGATGCGAATTGATTTGTGGCAGTTAGTCACATCGCGAATCAGAGTGATTTGCGTAAATCCCCAATCAAGAATAAAATTATGCTTACCGAATGACAGATAAATAGCTGAAATATGAGAATCACAACCAACATATATTCTCTTGCAGAGCAGACGAACGTACTGTCGAACGTTATTGACACTTACAAATACTGTGCATCTTCATCACGCTTTGCAACTGTACATTGTTTACAAAATTGACCCGACCCCAATAATTTGGCCGTACATCCCGCCTGCACCCTATAAATGCCATTTTTTCATTTAAAACGGCAAATAAATTTTAAAACTACTTGCATGGGTCCAAAAATAACGATCATCTTTAATTCAACTATTTTGGCCACTAGAATTATACAAAAATAAAATTGCATAATCAAATTCCGTGTTGTATCGAGGAACGTGGTAAATTTTTGCGTCTCTTATTTAGCTGTCATTCTGTAGAACCCGTAACCACCTTTTGATACGAAGAAGCACAGGAGAATCATCAATGCATGTGATTAAAAGCACTTCGTATCTTGATATTTAAATACCGTAACCACTCGTAACCACTCGGTATAATCCACCTTCAGGTATAACCCACCCCAATTTTTAAGAAACTACAGGAGCTAGCATACACTCGGGTATAAGACCCAGTGGTAATTTTAACATTCAGGAAATAATGTGGCAGTATTTACACAAACAAAATCACAACACTTGGAAACTATTCTATCGAGCCATCAAGTATGGCCCAAGCATTGGCATGGCTTGTTTACTAAAATTACCTTTGAATATTGAACTTTTATTTTCATGTTTTAAATATCTGCTACAACCAAAGTTGGTACATAAAATGGTATTGGTGGATAATATGCTCTTGAAATGATATAGCCAATTTTCGTATCTTATTTTGCTCCTCAATTCTAGCTCGCTGGGTATAAGCCCACCCCCTATTTTGAAGTCAAATCTCCTTTTTGGGGGGGGGGTGGGCTTAATACCCTAGTGCTTACGGTAATTAAAAAGGACAGTCTTCAGCAATGGATGTGAAGCCTTAGTAGTGTTACACCTTGGCAGTCAAAGGGATGATTCCCATTTACACGGTTCTGATAATTGGGAAAAATAAAGGCCAATACAAAAAATAAACATCCCCCTTTGAAAATCACCTCCTCTCACTTTGAGCTATAAATAGTCATTCCCATTAAGAGTTCATTACCTGTATAAACATTTGTCTTTATTTTTTATGGCTGCTCACACCTAATCCTCGTTACAAAAAGATTTTTAGAATCAAATGTTTATAAGCACGTTCAAGCTTTGACTTAACGTTTAGAGTAGCGGACACGGGTGTAAAATTTTAGGGGTGAAAACAGCCAAATTTTTTGATTACTTAAATGTTTCTCAGGGTAAAATGTCATATATTTCAATTTTGGCACTTAAACCCCTCGTTTTCAATGATTTTGAGAAAAATTCCTTTTTCTTTGGCCAATTTTAGCCAAAAATGTCTGGTTTTTTCAGGTGACAAAAATTTTGACTTGCTAATTTTCCTGCAAGTGTATGAACATGAAAACTAACTAGTAGTGACTAATTCTTTATGCAATCATGTGAAAGGGAGTACAACTTTGTAATTTCAATATTAATGGGATCAATCTATTTCTTTCTTTATTTTTGTAAACAGGGTTAGAAAGTTGACGGTCAGGGTGACCATTGATTTGGGAAGCCCTAACTCCTCACTGCTGCTGCTATGGTGCTGCTTCTTGTGTCTTTTTGTTCATTATTTCATACGTAAAATAGTGAATATAAAAACTTGAATACGTTAATGTAACTGAAAAAAATAAAGTATAATATGTTATTACCCCTACCCCTAACCTTTCGGAGGGTTTGAAAAAAAATAGCCTTCGTCAAAAAAAAATAAAGTCCTTTCAAAACTGTGAGGTTTAAGGCTAAACTAAATAGTAACCAACTGCTATAGCCAAGACCTCCCTCTAGCAGCAATTTTATATTTGTTTAGCCTGAGAGTCCAGTTTTTGAAGGACTTATTTTTTTTTAGGCCGAATGTTTGCTCAAATTTTGAGGAACTTTGGGGCAGGAATCCTGTACTTGCTATGGGAAAATTTGCAAGTTAATAATTATGCATTTTTTATTTCAGATTCAGATTTTCTACACAATTTTCACCCTAGAAATTGTATTTTAAGTAAGGAATACTTCCCTTTAAGTTTCACATTCTGTCCACCAAACGTAAGTCGAGCGTGAAAACTGTCTTAACTAAATTGTATAAGTTAATACAGAATTGATCACTTTTGCAAACCATACTTTAAGGTGCAACAGAGAGATGTTGATGCACCCAAATAGTTTGTGTCATCAGGTAATTTCATATAGATTACACTCAATAGATTTCTTACTTCATTTGCTACAAAAATGGTCTTAAAGAGAAAAAAGCGATTTTGATTTGCTTGTATTTCATATAAAACAGCTGAATTTCGTATTTGCTCCTATATGAAATTAGAATTTCAAAATTTTTAATAATAATCATATTAATAATTATTGGCTTAATCCTTTCAGATGGGGATGTTTTTAATAGAAAGCTTTAAATCAGGAGCAAAAATCAGTACTTTTGATTTTTTACGTCACACCTGATATGTTAATTCTTGCCGAAGTAGGTCTGAATCAATTGAATCTCGCAAAATTACCTGGCGCGAATCAAACATGATTCCCTCAAGTTAAACGAAATTGCTAGCGCAACAGCCCCTCATATCACAGCATAACATCAAAGGATGTCCAGTAATCGATAGAGGCGACTTCTAAGGCCTCCAATACGTGGATCCTTGGTTTCCTACCGGAAATAATTTTTAACCGACATTCCTATCCCACAATGCAACCAACATGTAATGTCAGGGAGCAGAGAGCCTATACAGCTTGATGGAGATAACACTCCATAACAGGCTTTCTCAACTGGGCGGCGCGCCCGACAATTGTGGGCGCTTAGAGGCAGGTTCCAATTGGTAGCGGCGGACCGGCGTAGAAAAAATAGGTCAAAAACTTTTAAAAATACAACTAAAAACGAACGGAATAGAGACAGCAAAATAACTAAACCTTGGATAACAAATTTATGATTCTGTTATTTTTGCCTCTTTCAGTTTGCTTTTAAATAATTGTACAACTTTCAAAACAATCTTAATGCCTCTACCCATGAGTAGTCTCCCTACCATCACACACCAGGGACTAGGTCCGAGCCTTCCAAAACCCCTAAAACCCCTGGACCCCCCGCCTGGGCTTTGGCCCCTGGACCCCACCATGGGCCCTAATGCAGGCCCCTGGAACCCACCCTTAACCGCTCGGTTCGCCTTCGCTCCCCTCGCAAGGATTGGGCACTTTAGGACACTCAATTATAACAATGGCACCTATCAAAACAACTAGTTGAGAACCCCTGCTCCATAATGTTCAGGAGCAAGAGCCTATTACTTTCCTCGAAAGAGCTTTTGTTAATTAACTACTTCATGATTATGGTTAAAGAAAGGGATTAGCAGCGATAATGCGAGAGAATCGAAAAAATGTGTGAAAATAGCATTCAATCAGGGATAATGTGTACAATTCCATATAACTGCTTTAATGTAAAACCAAACCACCAAATAGTGAAAAAAATGGAAAGTATTTGAAGGAAATTTGTCATACCGCAATGGCGTGTCTCAAAATCTGCACAAAAAACAGCTGATTGTGGTTTTACTACACCAGTACAGAATAAACAAACAATGTTTGTGTTTAGAGGTCAAAATGTCTTGATCATGGTGCACAGTTACGCTGAAAAATCTGTTGATATCACCGGGAAGGCTTTTTTTTTTTATCTCAATCGGATATTTTGAATACGCACGTATAGCAATACAGAATCCACTTAAAAATACTGGCCTTGTCTTATGGATTCAAGCCAACCACTTGCGGTTTGTTCACCTATCCATTCATAACAAAATATAAAAATATGAATTTTGATGATTTATTTCGATGTTTCGGATTAGCAAATCGCTGCAATCCCTTTATACAAAAACTTGACTACGAGAAGCTCCGACCCTTTATCATGCGCTGTTGTGAAAGCAAGGAAAAGCACAAATTAACTGATACAGATTTCCCACCTTAAATTACCCCCAACTCTACTGCCAACAATCCCAATTTTGACCCCTCAAAATTGCTCGATTCACCAAAATGATGCAATTTTAGATATCTTGGTAGGTTTCTGTTTAATCACTTTGATTAAAATTTTTTCAGTCTGGGTACATCCTTTCTGCCGGGAAAAGAGGCAGGTGCTTCATGCAAATATCCTGTGCTCTGCAGTGATTTTGTTGTGTGGCCGGGTTTCTTTCCAGCACACTGGTCAACCCATCCGGTCAGCTGACGTATAACGAATATATAGATATATATATAATATAGCATATTTCGCTAAAAAACATCTAATTTTCAGCTGATTGTTTACTTCCTTTATCATGCCAACTTCATTTCAAACATACCGTACAACATAATCGTTCTTGGATTTTTGTTTTTGTCTGGATTCGCGAAAAATGCGTGTTCGTGCGTGAAGCTAACCGCAAGAAAGGTGTGCGTGAGGTGTAAACGCATGCTTCCAGAGAAGCGCACGATGAATGCATTCCCGCTAATTCAGGCACACCCGACAAAGGTGTTCATTTCTTCTTCTTGCAGTGTGTTTTCTTATTATGGGCGACATTTGAATATTCTGATTTTTGTTGATCAGATAATTTGTGCCTTCATTTGAAGTATAGTATTTTATTCATCAATACATAAGTTGCATTGTCCGCTCTCGCGTTTATGCGTGTTGGATTTTTTAGGATTTCCCATTCTATGGTATATTGGGAACGTTTCCTATTTAGTCTCCATACGTATTTGGAATAGCTTCTGTTTCTTCTCGACTTATTATCATGTTTGAACTAGTTGCGGTGTATTGTTAAATCTCTGTGTTAAACGCCCTCCCGAAGAGGCCTATGTTGAACTTGGATTCATCATTTGATTTTAACAGTTTGCTTTGTACACATGGCCCTCGGATAAGCATTCTCCCGTACGGACAAATTTTGCTTGGATTCTACAGTTGCTTGTTTTGATAGGCTCGTTTCTTTATTACTGCCTCTTGGAATGACCTTTGCGTTATGTGATTTTATGATGCGTCTCATATTTTTCATGCAGAACTATAACTCATTTTGACGTATTGCGATTGAATATCTTATGGCAACTTGTGTCCTCGCGGGAAATGCTATATCTAATAAGTTTGAAGAAGGTTCCCCTACATTTGTTCTTACGTCCTTGCTGTAAGGAACGGGTTAAAGCCATCTTACTTTTCTCGCTCTTTCCCTCTTTTCCCTTTTTTGTCTGCTTTCTGTCTGTGCTGTTACTTACTGTTATGCCTTAGTAACCCCACTTGATTTACAGCCGCTCGTTATCAATGGGTGCTTGTTTTAATCAACCTACGTTCTTGTTTTAGAAGATATGCTGTTGATCCTCTTCTCTACTAATAAACTAACGGCGGATGGGTATATCCTGATTATTTGTCGGCGGTTTTCGCGTCCGGTATATAATATACATGGGGTATCGCCATGGGTTTTCTGTATGCTTTATGAAGACCGCGATTAAGATCCATGTTAATTCTAGATATTAAACACCAGAAAAGATTTTAAGTTCGCGTCTGCACTGTGATTTTCAGGGATAGTGACTTGAAGATGCTTATTAATTTCAACGATATAGTACTTAAACACGCGTAACCATGGCTAAGCACGCCGTCAGTTGTAGAATGGTTTACCGACCTCAAAAATAAAGACGATCTAACCTTCAATTGTGTTCGACATCGTAGACTATTATCCTTCCATATCGGAAGAACTACTTGAGAAAGCTTGGATTGGGCCAAACATTTCACAAAAAGTATCTAATATTGAAGTGAAACCATTATGCATGTCCAGAAGATCATTGCTCTTCGACGAAGAAGGGAAAGCATGGGTTAAGAAGGACACAAATAATGCAT
>JAMKCH010025751.1:0-19608 GCA_023653785.1 Ophioderma brevispina
AAATATGAAACAGAAAACAATAACTTTCTATCTTCGACGCGGATTTAATCTTATTTATATTGTCATTGAAAATGTCAATGTTATAATTTAGACCACTTTTATCAAACCCTCATCAAGTCCAACATTTGAATACTGCCCGCAATCAGAGATGGATAGCCGGATCGAGGCCTCACTAGTCAGACGGGGTGACTTTCCTCTCCATTATTTTAGACTCCCCGGTTGTAACTGTAACACATCGATATGTCTTGTTCTACAAAAAACTTAAACCAGGCTACATCAGAGAAGATGCATAATGCATGCGATAAATCATATAGTAACACATCATGCATATTAACCGTTGTTTCCATTTTGTATTTTCAACCCCAGGTGAAATTATTTTTTAAATATCTTTGTTTGCTTTACGACGCATAATGAAGCTCATTCTGAGACGTAACATATTTACAGAATTGGACAGGGCCCGTAGCGCTTATGACTTGTTACCTGCGTTTTATGTCGCTTCAAATTGCGCTTAGTAATCTACATATACAAATCGTCGGCTACATCACATACTGCTCTATATCTTTTGACATTTTTGAGAAAATTCGGTATTGTTAATATGACGTTGAATTCCTCATAATTACAGAGTTTCAGACTTGGACTTTACCTAATTAATGACATATTAATTAGCAAATTTGACCTATGTGCATTTAATTCAAATTCATTTTTTCACATACAGCGCTATCTGACATAGATCACTATGTGATGCACTAAAATAACGTACATGCGTACTTTAACACGGCGATGAATGCGTTACATACCGATAGTCCAGGACCTGCTTAGAACCCCGCTTACCATTCATCCGCAAGAGATTCTGAGACTTAATTTGAGTTGTTAGACCATTTACCTTTAAGAATCACACAGGTGCTTTTTCGAAACCGGCTGCGAATTCCGAAAATCCAAGATGGCCGCCGGTAGCCATTTTAAAAATATAAATTTTGATTTTGATACCTAAAAGTATGTGTAATACATCGATTTAGGGGGTTTTGGGTGCTGGGAATTCATTTCTGACATTGTTTTTAGCATTAGAAGTCCATGTTACATGGTATGGATTTGGAATTCCAAGATGGCCGCCGGCAGTCATATGAAAAGTTGCACCATTGTGAATGACTAACCTAGTATTATGTTTATACATTGTTTATGGGGTTTTTGGATGCTGGGGAGGGAATTCATCTTTGACATCGTTTTGTATCATTAGAGGTCCATGTTACATCTGTATGGATTTGAAATCAAGATGGCCGCCGGCTATGAAAAGTACCACATTTTGAATGGCATACTAGTATTATAGTTAATAATAGTTGAATAGAGGTGTGGGCTGTCGTCACTCCATTTTTACACCATGACATAATTGGAGGTTGGTTAAGATTTACTCAAAGGGGTAAACATCCAAGATGGCTTGTCAGTTGACATAGTGATGTCATTATACACCTGAACAAAATCATGAAAGTGCAAAATGGGGTGGACTACCTGTTTATTTGTTCTCACAGATGGGCTCAAAACTTTCTTATGGCAGAAGATCACCCACTCGTGATCAGTTGCTATCGACCAAGAAACAACGCTTTGAGTTCCACTCCACTACAGCAGAATAGGGTCAATCCAAGTTGGCGAGGGAATGAATTGGACTTCAGAGGGAACTTAAGGGGAACGAGGGATGCAGGATTGCGTTGATCCAACCGCGTAATGGAATGGGGGTACAGCTGCACTGGCATCGGCTAAAAACGGTAAAAGGCATTCCGAATCACGTAGAATGCCCTCCTTAAGTGTTCCCGGATGACGTTGACGTGGGTGGTCGTTTTTCTCGCCCCAAGCTGAATGCAAGTGTACGTCAAGTCTGAGATGAGTCAACTGAAGTTTGCAGTGGGCTTTGCTTCTCGCCACCGGCCCATTGACATTGACTAAATATTGTTCAGGCCTGTCTAGGGTCAGCTTCAGAGAGCACAGAAGACTCTGCAAAGCTTGAGAGAAATCTTACAGGTCTGGCATGCACGTGCTGCAGTTTTGTTCCCACCTTATGGTGCATTCGTCACCCAGTCGTAACATGCGCCTTAATAATGAGTATCTGGCGTATTCCTCTCCTAGGCTTGAGGTTGCCAGTATGTTGGAAGTGGATCATACGTCGCTTCTCTCCTGTCCCGAACTGAACCAAAGCTTCTGTAAGCCACACTCTTTGAACAACCCTGTAGTGTAGGAGAAAGATACAGAGTGTCGTGCATTAGACACCACAACAACTCTCTGACAGCCCTTTCTAACTGCCCGATACACATGAGAATTACCGCGAAAGTCAGCCTCATACTGCCAGTTGCTGGGAGTGAAAGGTCATCCGCAGAGATTCAGTCAGCCTTCAGAGTTGGAGGTACCAGCTCTTCATTAACCACCATTCCACGTCTTTCAGATCTCTTTCCCCGGACGTCCCGTGCTAGCAACTGTAGGTCTGTTTGTGGACACTAGATGCCCAGAACTGTCCGTTGGGCTGTGAATGGGTTCGGACTTGTCCATGATGGCTAATTCAACAGCGCTAATTCCTCAGCTCTACGGATGCGCTCATCTTCTTTGATACTCAACTCATTGTAGCTGTCAAATACTATGTGGATCATTCCAGTGGACAAACTCGATATGGTCTGGTTAAAAAGGTCATTGAAAAAACATCTTGAATGACTCACCCAAGTTGTGTGGAACAGGATAGAAAATGGGGTGCTCTGTGAAGTTCACTCTACGACTTTTCCCTGATCGTGGGGGCATTTACTCGATTTTGCGATCATACAATCCAGAAGAGAAAAACACAATGAGACATGCAGATATACTGATGATGATACCAGGTGATTTTAATATACAGAGGTTGACAACTTATATGAATGGAACAACAAAGTTGCCTAAGATATAACTTTGACTAGACTTTAATGATGATGGAAATTAACTTGAATTAATGGCCTAAAGTTGGCACATCAAGCAGATGGATTAATATGGTTGAGCAGATGTGGTAAGCCTATATGGAGTGAAGAATTGGCCTAAGAGGGGACACAGGGAAAACCTGTTGCAAAGTAAAACTGACCAATCACATTTGAGCCAATATAATGTTAAAAGTCGGCCCAAACAGTTTTAAAATTAACTTTCTTAACCAATTATTTCTTTGTTTTTTTAGATTTGACAGCTCAATGAGGGTGAGTATCAAAGAAGGGGGGCGGATCGTTAGTAGAGCTGAGGGGATTAGCGCCGTTGAAGTAGCCATCATGGCGCGTCCGTACCCATCCCACCAATCTGGACATGTTAGGGCATCTAGTTCAACAAAACAGAACTACAGTTGTTAGCACGGGACGTAGGGAAAAGAGTGGAAAGAGATCTGAAAGACGTGGAATGGTGGTTAATGAAGAGCTGGTTTACCTCCAACTATGAAGTGACTGATTCACTGCGATGACCTGTCCAATCATCAGCAACTGGAAGGAGGAAGGATATGACGTACGCGTAATATATCTGTTGATAGACAGTTAGAAGGGGGCTGTCAGGGGAGGTGGTTGTGGTTGGTCCAATGACACAACACTCTTATCTTTAGCTAAACTAAATTGGTTTGTTCAACGGAGTGTGGCTTACACGAGATTGGGTCAAGTTCGGGACAGAGAGAAGCGACCGTAAGTATGATTCACTGGCGATATACCAAACTGTATAACTGCACCTCAAAGATGGGAGATGAATTTATGCCGAAGTACTCATATTAAGGCGCATCATTACGAACTGAGGGACGAGCACTCAGTACTCAGAAGGGTTGGGAACAAAACGGGCAGCAATTGATGCAGACCTGTATGTCAAGATTTCTCTCAGCTTTGCGAGTCTAGGTGCTCTCTTGAACAAGCTGACCCTAGATCAGGTGGCTGAACCATATTTAGTCAATATGTATGGGCCTGTGCGTGAAGCAAGCCCACTGCAACTTCAATTGACCAGCTCGCGGACTTGACGTACACTTGCATTCAGATGGGGCTTTTTAGAAGAACTAACACCCACGTCAAGCGTCATCGGAACACCTTAGGAGGGCATTCTACATGATTCGGAATGCCTTGACCTTGTTAGCGATTTTATGTGCCAGTCAAGCTGGACCCCCATTCATTACGTGTGGATCAACCAAGACGGCACCTTCTGGCACCGTAAGTTCTGAAGCCAATTCGCCCCATACTTGTGACCCTATGCGGCTGTAGGGAAAGTGTAACCTCAAAGCGCGTTCTTTAGAGCAATGATCATGTGGGGGGATCTTCTGCCATAAGAAGGTTGTTGAACCCATCTCGTGAGAACAAATAAACAGGTAGGCCTCCTACCACATTTTCAAATTGACATCCACTATGGTCAAACTGGATCAGCCATCTTTGGATTTTCAACCCTTTGAGTAATCTAACCTCCAATTATGTCAATGGTGTCAAATCTGATTGACCGACACCACAACCTCAAATTAAGAGATGTATTACATATAATATTAGGGATATGCCACTCAAAATGTGTACTTTTCATAAGGACTGACGGCAGCCATCTTGGAATTCCAAATCCATTACCATGTAAAATGGACCTCTAATGATAAAACCGATGTCAGAAATGAATTTCCAGCACCCAAAAACCCCATAACGATGTATTAAACATCTACTAGGTTAAGGTCATTCAAAATGTGTACTTTTCATAGACTGCCGGCCCGGCCATCTTGGAATTCCAGATCCATACCATGTAACATGGACCCCTACTGCTATAAAAATGCTGTCAGAAATGAATTCCCAGACCAAAAACCCTAAAATGAGGGTTATTACACTTTACTTTAGGTATCAAAATCAAAATTTATATTTTAAAATGGTACCGGAGGCCTCTTGGATTTTCGGCATTCGCAGCCGGTTTCGAAAAAAGGTAAATGGCCAACAACTCAAATCATGTCTCGAAATCTCTTGCGGATGAATTGTAAGCGGGGGGTTCTAAGCAGGTCCTGGACTACGAGCTATCTGTGTTCTACTAACGAAAGCGAATCGAGTAGATACATATATCTTCATCCACATACCGATCTATTATCAAATTGCGTCACTTACAGCGCTATCTGACATAAGATTCTATGTGATGCACTGATACGACAATTGCGCCTTTTATAAACGGTGATGATACGTCACATACTGGGAGATATGTGTGCTATCGTTTTAAAAAAAAAAAAATTTCGGCCATATGATCTTAACTTAGTTCAGTCATATTAAACCGCGTTGGCTAGATAAACAGCATTTATTTTCACTGAATTGAAAAAAACTCTGAAGGGTTTCTTGTGATATTCCTTTTGCTGTAAGTAAATGACACAATCGTTATGTTTCGAGCGTATTACGAAGGAAGATTTTCAATGCGATTTTCTCGAAACGCACGTATTTTGTGAGATTAGACAGTATGTGATGAAGCCGATTGTGAAATAATGTCAAAAAATCAATTTTACAAATATAAATATGATCATTTTAAAAATATACGCTGCAATATATTGTAACAAAACCACTCGTGCTTTTTAACAAACATAAAATTATTCTTCGTCACCGGGCATATCCAGACCTGTTTTAGGGAAGACCCGGGGTCGGAAGGACCTCTAATAGCCGAAAAAAATATGCCTGTTCCCATGTTTTACATGAACGGGGGGGGGGGGGCACGAAAGCTACCCCAAGATACGACACTGCTCGTTATCTTAGAGCGAAGTAGAGCAAAGTCTTTCGTAATGAGCGCCATCGGCAGAGCCAGGAGCTATGGCCAAGCAAGAATGTAAGCCTCTCCTCATGAGCCTTTCTGTCAATTGTTGTAGTTTCAAATGTTATTTCTTAATTGCGAATCGTTGTGGCTGTTTAATAGCGTATATGATGTTAGCCCATTTTAACGCTCGTATGAATGACCGTCCCCCATCTCAGCCTTCTGCCTTCCTTGATAGCCATTGTCTCCATTCAGTGATACGATAAGTCCATCTGTTGTCCCATGTTCTTGCCAGGTGTCCAGCCTAACTCCGTTTCTTTTCTCTGATGGTATGCAATATGTCTTAACTAGGTCTGGCCTACTGATCCAACCCAAGTGTCTGGGGCTTAAAGTGTATCTCTATCACATTTTGGTATCCAAAGCATATTCTTTCCATACTTGTTGAGCTGTTTTAGTTTTCATTCCATTTTATTGACCTGGCCTGTATAACATCCATAGGTCAGAGCTGGTAAAATGCACTGGTTGAAAACCTTCCTCTTAAGACAGGTTGGCATCTTGCACTTTCACAATGTACTAAGGTTGTCATCCGGCTATGATTTCATCCATCGGCCATGGCCCCCTTTGTTGTCCAAGGTAGATGTAGTTGTAGTTAACCTTTATAGCGGCGCCGGAGATGTGAATGTTTCGCTTGGGGCGCGCAATTCTGTAAGAAGAAGCATGCAAATTTGCATCTGGGGTTTTTTGAGTATGTGTTGCCAAAAAGAGCGGGAAGCAAATTTGTCACTCCAACGGTCGCCAAAACCCTGTTTTGCCAGTATATCGGCTGTAGTTTTTTGGCAAATAGCATATAGGGGCTGATCACGGTAATAGGTATTGGCTGGGTTGACACGGAGTGTGATCTGTTTGATGATAATTCATTCCATGCTTGATCATAGTGGGTGAATGCGCGCCATCTCGAAAACAGGGGAAGAGGGAGGTAAATGCAGGTGGTTTGTGGTAATGACACCTGTGAGCTGGCGAAGGGGCAGACCATGCTAGTACAATAAACCTGATCATCTTGATGCTTATAGCCAATGCTGATCTCACCTTTTCAAACCAAAACTTCTGCCTTTGATCATCAGTCATTTCAACAGGTATTGAAACTACATGGCCACCAGGTACAGTTAGAGTATGGAGAAACTTATGTTGTGAAACTGGACACATCAGTGTAATGACTTGGCAGTGTATTGATAGATTTTCAACTTTTAGCGGGGTCGGCTGTCATGGAGTTGCGAATGACCCTATTCCCACACCAGGATTGCCATTCATGATATTTTGTGTGATTGATGTTAGCTTGCTAATATCTCGACTAGGGGTGATGAAGGGTAGTTATGGCAAGGGCTTTGTGTTATAATAAATCCGATAAACTCAGTTTATCTCGATAAACTCAGTTTTCCGATCGAAAAACTGAGTTTTTCAACCGATAAACTGAGTTTTTCCAGAAAAACTAAGTTTTTCGATTGAAAAACTGAGTTTATCGATAAACTGAGTTTATCAATCGAAAAACTAGGTTTTTCCAAATCGAAAAACTGAGTTTATCGATAAACTCGGTTTTTCAACTGATAAACCGAGTTATCGATAAACTCAGTTTTTTCGCTTGATAAATTGAGTTATCGATAAACTCAGTTTTTCAAGTTGATAAACTAAGTTTTTCGATCAACCTAGTTTTTCGATAAACTGAGTTTATCGATAAACTCAGTTTTTCGATCGAAAAACTGAGTTTATCGAAAAACCTAGTTTTTCAACCGATAAACTGAGTTTTTCCAGAAAAACTAAGTTTTATCGATAAACTGAGTTTATCAATCGAAAAACTAGTTTTTTCCAAATCGAAAAACCGAGTTTACCGATAAATTCAGTTTATCGAAAAAACTAGGTTTATCGAAAAACTTAGTTTATCAACTTGAAAAACTGAGTTTATCGATAAACTAGTTTTTCAAGTTGATAAACTAAATTTTTCGATAAACCTAGTTTTTCGATAAACTGAGTTTATCGATAAACTCAGTTTTTCGATCGAAAAACTGAGTTTATCGAAAAACCTAGTTTTTCAACTGATAAACTGGGTTTTTCGAAAAACCCAGTTTTTCGATAAACTCAGTTTATCGATAAACTCAGTTTTTTCGCTTGATAAATTGAGTTATCGATAAACTCAGTTTTTCAAGTTGATAAACTAAGTTTTTCGATAAACCTAGTTTTTCGATAAACTGAATTTATCGATAAACTCGGTTTTTCGATTTGGAAAAAACGAGTTTTTCGATCGATAAACTCAGTTTATCGATAAACTCAGTTTTTCGATCGAAAAACTTAGTTTTTCTGGAAAAACTCAGTTTATCGGTTGAAAAACTCAGTTTTTCGATCGAAAAACTGAGTTTATGGAGATCTATGTTATCAAGGTCCAGTGGTAAAGAGTTAGTCTCTGAGGGTTGAAGGACAGACACACCCCTCTCTCTCATACCTGTCAATTACTCTATATTAGCTTCCTCTGTGGACAGTAGCCAACCTCTGTCATATGATACAGAAATACCTTTCTCAAAAAGGTTGTCAATGAGATCACGATTTAGTGTTCTGTTGTGAGTGAGTATATACGCCAAGATACAATGGGAGAACAGTCTCACGGTCTAAATTGTGTCGTACAACTACGGTATCTGTCCTACTTCGTTTGACAGCATGAAAGACTAGTAACTGTGTGATGGATGAGGCAGCTGTGCTTACATCATTATCATCAGAAGATTGTCTCCCACTTGGGCCCCCAAGAATCATCCTTACTAGAGCAGATACTGAAGGTGGTAGATCATAATTTCATCACATAAAGATTCATTGAAGTGGTAAATTTTTTCTCAAATATTTCTTTGCGAATCAACTATGCAACTCTCATTAGCATGACAGCTTCATCAGAATAGAGGTTGCAGAGGATGTATTGAGTCAATCTCACAATGCACTAGTTTAGGGAAATTTCACCTCAATAGGATTATGTGATTGACAAAAATCCTATTCTTAACACATTAAAACCCTGACTTTTATTGTCATTTTAACCACAAAGTGTTAGTACTTTTTTTCATGATCGTGAAATGTCTTGTTGTTCTTACACTTTTTGGAACACTTTTTATGAAAGTGTTAAGTACAGTACAGTACTTAATGGCAAAACTATGTGACAACGGCCATTTTGAACTTTCAGTTTTTTAGCGGGAAAATCGTCAATTTGGCGGGAAAATCCACCATAATGATATCTGTCATGCGATTTGTATGGTCACCAAGATCATGGTAATTATGGCATATAACTAATTTATGGGCAAAACGTTTTTTTTGGGGCGGCCATTTTGACTTTTTGAATTTTTGGCGGGAACCGTTGGAGTGAAAATTTGCTTCCCTCTATTTTTTAAATCAGCGTACTCAAAAAAACCCAGGTTACACACCACTAACTCATACACAGTAGTCTATGGGGAAAATGGCAACTTTTTGCATGTTTTTTTCACATTTAAAACTCTCACATTGGAAATACAACAATATCAAACCAAAGACAAGCTAAAATCACCAAATAACAAAATTTTGAACATATGATGACCAGAAATTTTTAGTTACGAATCACCAAACTCGCCCGACGTCAGACCGGCAACGCAAGATTCTCTATAGTCGCCAAAGCTAGTAATTTGCAAATCGATGTGAATTGATGAGCGCGGAGTAAATTGCCTCAAAGTCACTGTCCAAATGCCACCAAGTTTGAGAAAACATACCAGTCTACAATCATGAAATTCCATCACTTTCTTAATATAACTAGTGCATTTTCAGACATTTTAAAGCACCTTTTCAAGATGCCATGCAAGAAAGTAGTCTACTCTCTTAAAACGAAAGAGTGAAAAAACACTCTAAAAGAATGAAATCTCACTCCAAAAAAGAGCCAGCTGAGTGACGCATCTTTTAGAGTGAGATCCACTCAAAATAAAGAGTGAACAAAATAACTCTAAGGAAATGTGAACTGATAACTCCTTTAGAGTGTGTGTGAACTAGTCACTCTTATAGAGTTGTTGATTCTTTGTGAATTTTGTATGTTTGGTGATATATGTAGTGTAGGTCATAATTCATAGCATCGTGACATGAATGAATATTGTGGCGCCTCATTGGCATGATTTCAGTGAGACATGCATGATTGTGGCATCAATGACGTGTGTGATCAGGCCTGCATGCCCGTGAACATGAATGATTATGATTGTGCGTTTCCGTACATGTGTAGAAGCCTACTAAGCCTGGCGCAGAATACGTATGTACGAGTGATAAAACAGTAATAACATTAATGCTTCCCCACACTTTGTCTGTAAAGTGATATGAACTGTGATCGACACAACAATATATCATTATACTATGAGTAGGGTGTTAACCCATAGCTGCTCCCTTATCCACCCAGTTGCCTGTTTGTGTCCCTTGGCAAGGATACATTAGTGCGATGCACATCGTCGAACCCAGGGACCAATTGGGGGGGGGAGGGGGACTCTGTCATGTGGAATGTTACAATCTAAGTTGCTGATAGGAGCTGCACCACGGTTGCGCCCTAGTTGAAGGGAAATGATTCTGATGATTCTAGTGACAGCGTAATAATTATCGGGCCTGGAGCCTGCCCAGCTCAGGCCGGAGGAAAAAACATCTTCCCCCGCATTTGTGACTATCGGAACGTTGGTCACAACGCCCCGTGTGTTCCCGTCTAAGGACACGTGTCGAGTCAAGAGTAGTAAGTAATATACTTCACCCGTGAAGAAATCTATGATTTCTTCACTTATTTCAACTTCGTTCAACCGTTTGAGCCGGTCTACTTTAACTCGTCCGAAATGTTGTTCGAAAATAATCACGCGATTTGCGGAGTTTTTCTGATGGCTATTAGTTCCACTCCGAAAAGAGTGAGCATTATCTCACTCTTTTAGAGCAAATCCGGTGGATAAGAGTTCAGAGTGGGATTCACTCCGAGACGAGTGGGCAGTTTGAGCCAATCCGGCTAACAGAGTGAGCTCGGTTAACCACGAGTTACGGTGTCAGGTTGCATTTTCTCGCTCTTTAGGGCTAAAAGCCATCGATTAGAGGAGTTAATTTAAAAGTACTCGAAATTCAAGTGCAAGTAATTTTTTTTTTTTTTCACTCTTTCATTTTTTTTTTTTTTTTTTTTTTAAAGAGCGTACCAAGAGTTTTTATCCTTACGGCAGCCCAAGTTTAGTTGGTACAACCAGCTGCAAGTTTTCATGCTTCTTACCAGAAGGTACGCCTCGGTCAAACATTTTATCCCAACCCCCACTATTATCAATTTCAGTTAAAACCTATTGTATATTCTGATAGCATTAACATGACCATGGTCTTCTTAAGGTTTATTTTAAGACCGACCTTGTTTACTTTCTGTTTAGGTCGTTGATCATGGTCTTCCAGGTCTTGGTATCGCAACAAGGATGATGTGTCTGCAAAACGCAAGTGTTTAGTTTGTCAAACATCAATGTTCCATCTCCCTCGGTGTACCAATTTACTTTCCCCTCTGGAAACTCTGAGTCAGTTAACTATGGCAATCCCTTTCGTCAAAAAATAGTGATGCTTTTGTAGTTAACCGTTCCCTAGCGGAATAATTTAGTTGCCTTGAACAGTGCAATGCAGATTACAAATGAAACTAGGGAGCCCGAATGTTTTTTACTTATTTGTTGGTGTGAGTTGGGTTTTAGTTTTAACTCGTGTGTATTTACTTGCATTCTAGACTATGGTGAATTGGCAGGTATGTTGAGAGAAGGATTCTATCACACGCAACTTTTCTCAGAACATTCTCGCAAGAAAATGGTTAAAGCCAACTTTAACACACTTTTAAAAATCGTTGACTGTCGCTGGGAATCGAAAACGTACAAATAACTGTAGGTTTAAAATTTTAAAAAAAAGAGACTCGAAACGTGAAAATAACGGTAATACGTCGTTTAAACTGTGTGAATCCCAGCTACCAGTCAATACGCCGTTTTGTTAATGCCAATTTTTAACAGGGATAAGAGATAACTTTATAGATGAGAGCACAGTGTTTTTTGTAAACGAGTCCGTTCTAGATTTATGGATTTATAACAGAGCTGAATTCACTATTGTAAACAATAAGTGATCACACATGAAAAGTTTTTAAGAAATCAATAATCTTAGTTTACAAAATAGCATGGACGCTAAAATGAAATAGGGACACAATCCTGATCTAAACATCAAAATATGCAATAAAACATAGGCAGGTATTTGTATGTATATAACATTAGTATCGGAGCCAACATTTGGAGATAGCGCCTTTATAATGCTTTATTCCGTATTTGGAATATAGTCCCGGAAAAAATGAAAATGCGTAGTGAGTTTAATATAAGTACTAGAATGGTTGATTAAAGGGGAAACAAAATCCAAGGTCCACAAAAAATAGGTATCCCTAAAATTCAAGGCTTTTGTTGTATAACTGTACTTAGAACGGATGTTTAGAACGCTTTTGAATATCAACACACAACTCCCTTTTGGCCCATGATGACGTAATGTTTTAAGCTTATTACTTCAAAATTGCAATTAGATAATTTTTTAAAAAAAAGGATATGAAATTGCTGTAAATTGATTTGACCTTAGATCTTGAATACTGCAAAGTACCACTTTTTATTTAAAACGTCAGTTTTTGAAAAAATGTTTCCCTCTCTCAAAACTAGTGCTATTCATCAGTATATCTACCATTTTTCTACCTTCGAAGGAGGGCTTGCTGCGTAATTTAATATTTGGATCTCATCGTTACTAACGTTCCTGATGCTAACATTATTACCTTGATCGCCTTGGGGACCTCAAACAAGTATGCGATTACGGGAACAGACTATAGGATGACCAACATCGTATTCATCCTTTTCATTTAACTCCACGAATGTCACTACCTTATTGGAGGAGTTCAGAACTCGGGTTAATAACAGTAAGTTAATTGTAGTCTAAAGAAAACAACGTTCTCAAGATAATATATACCCACAAATTACCATATTTTGTTTGACCGTTAGCAGAAATTACAAAGTTAGAAATTATTGAGTGTCAACTCAATGAATGAAATCGCAATATTTGACACAAACTATGGTCGTTGATATCGGGATATATTAATTCTAATTTGATGCAAGCTATTTTAACTTTAATAGCTACTTCTAGACTTTTATATTTGTGGCAACAACTCGCAGCCAGCTCTATCTGATTCTGTATGGCCAGATGGTTTTATAGCGCACCTCCTTGGTAGATTCAAGCTCTTGACCGTAACGGGAACCGGTGAAATTCGGTAAATAACACAGACACTGTCCAGTCTCGAACGGGCTTGATTTGAATTTGAAGGGATGTCGCAATCTGATGGAGGATCGCGAGATATTACTGATTGCTGGAGAAAGAAAGTAAAGAACTCATTAGTTCATCTTGATCAAGGGGGCTTTATTTGAAATGTATTTAATCATAACTGGAATCATCAATGATGCGGACGAATTACAAAATATTGCGAAATTCATTGCATTAAAGGCAGAGATTTGCCTAAATCAGAAAAAATCATCCCCAAAAATCTAGTTTTTCGCAGGTGTATCAAGTACAGGATCCTAAATACCATGCAAATGATAGGACCAGAAGAACTACCCAATAAGGAGAAAATCGGAAATGTTAGTCATCACTGTCCGAAACGGAAAATTACTACAAACACGCTATTAGTAATCGTATCTTTGAACACTGCGTTTTTACCTCCTTTTCTGCAATTCTTTCAGTTGGAAGAAGTAAACTATGATAATCTACAGGCTTTATCCTTCCCTTTAAGCTATTTGGAAATTTCAAAATATTTTGGATCTTTCAGATAATCACTGATAGTGTCGTTAACTAGTGAGCAGAACTATATACTTTGTCGTGAAATGAGTCTTTCTACCAAGTACCATACTTTAGTAAAGTTAGTTTAACTAAAGTTGTAAATCCGGTTTTGTCCCGCAATACTGCGGTGTGAGGATTTGTTGGAGAAAAAGGATAATTGACCGGATGCACTTCCTGACGCCAATTTCAGTTTCGGAGGTGGAGCCTATCCTTCGTGGAGCCTTGCCCACCATGAAAGGCAGGACATGGATGGGTGGCCACACTTAAGCTCTCCAGAGCTGACGCTCTTGTAGGTAGATCTTATTTTTCATTCTACCAGGGTAACCAGCTACCCTCCTCATCAGATTTCCTTAGAAACCTGATGGGGTGACGGTTTAGCCGCCGCCAACTCGGTCCTAGGACAGGTAGTACTGGTTACCAGGATACCAGTAGCAGGCCCTCCAAAAAAACCTGACCTGACACATGTAAAATATCATACTTTCTAGCAGGAAAATCATTATTTTGACCGCTCGGAATACGTCTATACTTCAACAATATGGATGCCCCGAAATCTATCGTTGCACCTTTAATCATGCCATTTGCTGTTAGGAGAAACTCTATTATGTTCAGTGGCGTAACCAGCGGGGCGGGGGGCGGGATCCTCAAATGAGATCGCAAATGAAATGTTCCCCAAATGAGATCAGGAAAAGTAATACATTGCTCAACAATCAATATGATACCGTGTTCACCTTTGCAAAACCTCCCGCATTATCCCCCTAAATTAAAAAGTCTGGTTACGCCATTGATTACGTTAATACATTATGATCACATCTCCACAGCTGATATGAAAGCCACAAAATCCTTGCCACAAAATACGAAAACGATGTATTTTAGTAGTGAAAACAAAAGTAACTATCTCCTCTACAAATAATGGCAAGGATACGACGAGTCTTCTGAAGACTTCTTTGGAGTTAATTCTAGGTTTCCCAGTTAGTTTTTGTTTTCATAAGTTACACAGGGTTAGACACCGGACATGTTCGTAGCCGCCATATGGGTTTAACTAAAAGGAAATACTTTTCATAGATTTCCTGCTTTTTTTTAAAACCAAGGGACAATTTTGTCTTATTTTGTTAAGTCCTTAAGTAATTGTTATACAATTTCTTTCAATACGACAGTTAAATTGCATGGCTCAACCATATTATCTTTTCTGACCATGTTTGTAACTACCCATATTTAAATCATACTCATGGCCCGCCATCTGGATTTTTCAGGCTGAATTTCCAGTAAATTCCCATCGTTTTGCTGCATTTTTAAACAAGGGACAATTTTGTCTTCAATTTTGGAAGTTTCTAAGCAATTGATTTACAATTACTTTCAGAGAAATTTCCGCATTTTAATTGTAAGGCGTCCACTAATTTATCTTTTTCTGTGATAATGCAAAAGTGGGGGAACCGTCTATGTACACCAACAGATGTCGTCAATCCTCAGTTAAGTTTATTTTCCTTTACAAAAACTGAAATGCTCGATTAATAGAAGTTCGCTGAAAGGTCGAATACCGAGCCCTGGATCAACAGTGATATACTTGAGGACATAAGGTCTAGAGACAAAGTGTTTAAGGTTAAGAAAGAGAGAACCCTGAATTATTTTACTTCTGAGTTTTGTTAACTTCTAACAAAGTGCAAAGGTCAAGAAGACCATTTTAAAAGAAGGCCAAGGCTAATTACTTTACGGATAAAATTGAGGAGAACAGGTTTGATCCAAAAAAAACTTTGGCAACAGCTTAAGCTTTTGGGCTATAGTTCGAAATACAAAAAATCAATCCAATGTGGTTTTAATATGAGGGGAAGCTTTGTTTTGACTAAAATACAGTGGCCTAATTACATCAATAAATTTTATACACTGTGTGGCCAAGCATTCTCGTAATAAACACCACTTCTTAAAAAAAATATGACATGGATTGTAAATCGTCCAGGACTATTACCGGAAAAAGGGTGGTTGCAGACAGGCTTTCACAATTCACCTGTCTCCTCTAAATTTATACTGGAAGAGCTTGTTCTTTAAAGGTACACAAAAGTACTGGCCTTGATGAAATCCCAGCCAGATTTTGAAAGATGGTGCACCAGGTTTGAAAGATAAGTTGACACATGTCATTAATTTATCTATTACATCAAATACAGTTCCGAGAGAACTTGAAATCAGATCGATGTAAGACCACTTTTCAGAAGAATAGTCGCTATGACGTGGGCATTACAGACCCGTCAGTATCTTAGATATTGCGTCAAAAATTCTGAAAAGGCTGTTTTGTTCAATTGGATTCATATTGCGTGAAAACAATATTTTATATACTCATCAGTCTGGTTTTAGAAATCATTTTCAACTGACACTTGTTTAATCCACCTTTCAGATTATATCAAAAGAAGTCAGATTCAATGGTAAAATATACTGGTTAGTAATGTTAGACCTCAAAAAAGCTTTTGACACGGTGAACCATGTCATTCTCTGCAAAAAACTTAAAGCAATGGGCATCGAGTCTGTGGATTGGTTTAGGTCTTACCTGAGTTGCCAGAACTCAAATTGTCCATGTCAACCAGGTCGATTCTGATCCCATAATATCACCTGCGGGGTTCCACAGGGTAGTATCTTGGGCCCGCTTTTACTTTTATGCTATATGGAAGACTGCCCATCAGGTCGACTGCAAAAACTGCGGGTGTTTTTGGGGCTGCTTACGCAGACGATCGGATCTATTGGTATCTGATAAAAACCCACAGTATGTGAGAAAACAAACTTAGCAAGAATTAGATCATGTAGACAAGGCTTGTTGAATAATAAGCTTTCATACACTTGGCGTAAAACGGAAGCCTCTTGTTTGGTTCTAAAAGGAATCATAAGATTACATGACTTTCATTTCTATGGGAGGTTCTGAAATTAAAGCTGCCCAGTAGTAAAAACTTGGGTCTCACCCTGATGAATCTCTTTCTGGGGAGTCAATTGTCTGTGATATTTTGAAAAAAGCCGGGCCAGACTTAAGTTTTTGTATTAGACATGCCCACTATGAAAATCAGAAAACTTGTAAAACTTTGAGTACTGCCTTGATTTTGTGTAATTATATTTGCTGGTTCATCATGGTTTACATCTTTAACTCAGATACAAAAACAGACTCCAAACAATGCCAACCAAGGTTGTTTAGATTATCTTGAACAAAGGCCCCCGTTATCATATTGGTAAAGGAATTGGATGAGTTGGTATCTTTAGGAAAAGAGAGAGGATAGGAAGAGGAAGTCCCGTAAGTCGTCCTCCAGTTAAATCCTGTTTTAAAATTTTCATTGGTGCAGCTCCAGACTATTTAAGCACACTTGTTCGGTTTCATCAGTTCAATACAGTACCAGGGGTAGTCCTTTTAATTTTGTTGTTCTAATGTCAAAAATCAGGCTAGCACACATTTTCTTTATGATAGAGTCATTGGAACTTTTTGCCTAATTCCATAAAGAGCCATAAGTTTTAGCAGTCAAAATCTCAGTCAAAAAACCATCTTGATGAGCAAAGTGGGCTAGCATGAGCAAAATCCACCACCGTGATAAATATTAGGATGGCATTTGATTTTGGTTTTTGTTTTTAATTTTTGAATCTAATTTAAGCTTAGTTCAGGTTTAGATGGTTTTAATACCTGCCTCTGTGTCCGCTGCCCCAGCTTTTGATTTTTGCTTAAGGACCCCAATGGAATTAAGCTTTTTTATTAAAAGCTTTTTGGGCTATCCTTCGGTACTTACGGTATATGCTCTATAAACCCACCTTTTGGAGTTCTTTCCCAGTTATGTGTATGCTAGTGTTTTAAGCTGTCATTTATTATGTGCAATAATTATGATATTAATTTTGCCTATTTCTCATATTTTATGTATATTGTCTTGAGTATGAATCAAATGAAATGAATGAAATGAAATGTGTGATTTGTTTAAAAAAAATATCTTGGGTCAATTATGTCAAAAGTTTGATCCACATTAAATTAATCTCTTTTTTTACATATAGCTATATTTGTCGAAAAATTAAAAATTAAATTTTGTGGTATGCCATGTGTGGCTTGTACCCCCCACAATGAATGACACAAAGTAACTTTGGTATGGTCACCATACAATGTCTTCCTATTGCTTTCTACTCATCAATATCCCCCAACCTTCTTTCAAACAATTTTTTTAAAGGAGGACGCACATTTCAATTTTTGGCGAAACAAAAACCTTAAGAGATATGAACCCGATACTGAAACACGATTGAAAACCTAACTGAAAAACTATAATATCAAAACTACTGGGGTAAACCATCATTGACCTTAATATATAAGAATAGTTATGTTAATAAATAATAGACATTCAGTTTTATTTATATGCCCAATGACTGATATCTTATCATCTCTCATCAGTGCACTGTAGGAAATAATAACCATCGTTCCTTAACAAAGCACAAACCCATTAGCAGGGGAATGTAGTGAAAGAGTGTGTGCGCTTTCCGGATAAACATGTGACATTTTTGCACACAAGTCTTTAGGCATTGATTAACCATAAAAATGATGGAAGCACTGCAACCCCCCTTAACACTTAGGACCAGGGGTTTTCACTCCGCTTGGTGCCCAAGGGGGGGGGGGGGTTCCATGGGACGAAATTTATACCACATGGTGAAGGATCATAAGACAACCCAAATCAGCACTAAAAATGAGATTTGGTATTTTGGGTACAAATAGGGCAAAACATTGTTTTCAAAACACGCGAAAATTGGGGAACAAGCCGGAAAATTCAAATGAGCCTTGTGCTACATCAAAACATTTTTTGAAAACTTAGTTTATGTTTGATATTATTCTAGAAGACCCAAATACTTATATTTAACACAAAACCAGCAGACAGTTTTAGGGAATCCTGTATTTTTTACGGGGTGTTGTAAAAGTACACGTATTTTCCCATATAGTTTGTACAGTAAACGGGTTTGGCAACGTACATATGAAATTGTTGGGTTTTCGCACATAAAGGGTTAATTATTTTAATGTTACTAATAAAAATTGTTTACTTACATGTATGTGTGGAAACTTATATCAGCAAAAAAAAATTTGCTTTGGTTAAGGTTCTTATCTTATTTTTAAAAATATTCTCAAATGACTTCCGTTAGTGCCCAAGGGGGGGGTTCATGGGGACCCCCACTAATTATTCCATTAACGGTTGGACGTTTTAATTATTATTTTGGTATGAAAAGAAGCGATTTAAAAGTCAGAAATTACAAAAATTTCGGCGCAAAATCGACACGCGTTGTAAAGCGGGCCAGCGCGGAAAACAAATTTTGGGGTCCCTAGGAACCCCCCCCACCCCTTGGGCACTTAAGTGTTATGGCACCCAGCTTGGGTTTCAAGGTTATACAGGGGTCCAAATTAGAATGTTCTGAATGTGTTAAAAAGCACACCAATGGTGATGTTTGGTTGGTAACTAAAGATTCCAAAAAGGTATAGTTTAATCTATCTATGGCTTATAGTTCCGGGTTATGGGTAAAAACGTAAACTGGTTTGAAAAAGTCATTTGGTTTGTACATGGGTCAAAAGTTAAAAGTTGGTTGATGTAGTTAAATGAGGGCAAATTGTTTCCCAGGCTTAAAGGATTGAAATACGAAGTTTGCCGTATTGTATGCTGAGTTTCACGTTATCCAACAAAAATAGGTTCGCAGGTCAATAGAATCCATAGCTGCCAATAGTGTTGACATTATTCGCCATGTGGGTAATAACCAGACATGAAGATAGTAAAAAACTATTCTTATATTCTATTCTATGTGTAATAAACCAAACAATTTGAACGACATTTTACACAAATTGGACAACGTTTAATTTTTTGACCCCGGCTACAATCAAAATTGACTTTTTACCATTTTTACAGTTTTTACCCCTAATTCCTAAACTAAAAAAGTCCAAAGGTAGTATAAACTAACCTTTTTGAATCCTGTACCAGACAGACATTCATGGTGTGCTTTCAACACAATCGGCTCATTTAAAAATTTTATCCCTGTGTAACGGAAATTCCAGCT